>PVJL010003224.1:0-164682 GCA_004026885.1 Lyroderma lyra
TTTTTTTTTAGGGTCAAATTCTGTGCTGGGATTTGCGTATACAAAAATGAATAAAATGTGTTTTTTGAGGGGTTCCTTGGTGGCCTAGTGGCTAGGATTCAGCGCTCTTACGGCCGGAGCCCGAGCTTAATTTCTGGTCAGGGAACCACCAAAAAAAAAAAAGTTTTTTACCCAGGAGTTCACAATCTATGTAAAAAAACTTAAAAAGTTATGACAAAGCATAATAAGTATTATATGATAGTTTATATATCAGGATTATGCAAGCAATATGAAGAGGGAGGTCAGAGAATGTATCAGAAAAGGTTGATGCCTGAGTTGAGAGGAGTTAAGACAGTCCACAAAAAGGCAATATGAGCAAAGGCTTAGGTTTGAAAAGGCCTAATGGTTTGGAGAATAGCCCCAGAAGTTTGATGTGGAGTTTAAACTACAAGATATTCTGTATCTTATGAGTAAAGGCCTAGGACTACTCCAAAGGTGTTCATGAGTGACTACCCCACTTGGAATCACAAAGGGTTAAATCAATAAAAGTACTCAGAGTTCACTTAAAACAAGTTCTTTTAAATTTGGGATTTAGAACTCTGTTATGAAAAATCCTAATCACATCAAGTCAAGATGTTAAAATACAAAAAAGGTTAATTCTACCTATTTTCAATTTAACATGTACAAACACCATATTTATGAAAAATGGTAATTCTTGCTAACAGATGTCAACCCCAATAAGTCTAACAATAAAAATAAATTTAAAAATTAAAAAAAAAAGAAAAAGGACAGTTTTAGAATCTTTTCAATACCAGGTATAAAAAGCATTATTGTTAATGGGCTAACATACTAAATAATTTTGAAATATTAAGTTATCTCTTTTCTTTCTATTCTTCCTTGGGATGAACAAGGAAAGGGCAAAAGAGTAGAAACAACTGAAATACGTAACCAGATTCAGATCCTTGCAACACCAAAGGATCAGTTACTGACCCTTGTAACACACACACACACACACACACACACACGGGAATACATAGAGCAGTTGAGCAGTTCTTGTTCTAGCACAAGGGTTGGCAAACTTAGAGAGGTCCAGACCTGCCATTGCAGTACAAAAGCAGACACTGACAACATGTAATGAATATGTGTCACTTAAGGTGGCCTAGGAGCCTTAGTTTAGTGACCCCTGATCTAAAAGTATAGAGGACTTTAAAAAAATTGATGACAAAGGTACCATGGGAGGTTGTAATAAACGATTGTAAGCTAGTTTTAAGGAAATGACTTTAAATAAGAGTGCTCCTAGCATGAGGTTCAGGCCCAGGATACACTGTGGCAGGAACAGTGATGGCTAGTTTGACTGGGGAAAGAAAGAAGGGTTCATGAGTTAGAGGCAAAGTCTGAAGGATCTTGGCAGGACAAGTTAAGATTTTGGACTCTATTTGAAAGGTACTAGGAAGCCTCTGCAGGGTTTTAAATAGAGAAATGACTTAATTTACTTGCTAATTCAACAAATACTTACTTAATACATATACAAGACAAAGTTCTTGCCCTTGAGATACCTGTATTCTGTTGCAGGAGACAAACCACAAACAAATAATAGAGACCTTGCTAAAAGTGGTAGAAAGGAAACAAACATATCCTCACCTCTGAGAGAGTGAATTTAGGTTGAGATATCAAGAATGGGCAGGATGTGATACAAAGCCATGGGAAGAGGTTCCTGGTAGAAAAGGCAGGGAAGAACTTGGCATATGGTAGGCAATATCCTATGCCAGTGTGACCAGAGAATGGTGAAGGGAGCAGAATGTGAGATGGCAGGGCCTGCTCAAGCAGGACTATGAAGGCCATGGAAAGCCACTGGAGCATTCTAAACAGGGAAATGACATGATCTGACCTGACCTAATCCTTCTATGTGGAAAATAGGCTAGAAGGGGATCTGGGTGGAAGCAGGGAAAACCAAGGGTACCATTGTGGTAGCCCAGGCAAAAGATAACAATGGCTTTGAACAGGGTGATAGCGATGAAGATGGAGACTAGAAGACCCATTTAAATATATTTTGGAGGCAGAAGTGACAGGAGTTACTAAAAGACTCTATCAACATGGTTTTAAAATCAGACCTCTTGAGAATCATCTTGGATCCTTCTCCATTACTACTCCCATCTCCATGTGGATGAGAGTACCACTTAGTGAGATAGGTTAGACTGGGTTTAGAATGATGAAAACCCAAAATTTTCTTTTTGTTAGGTTTGGGATATTTAAGAGACATCTAAATGCAGCAATTACACAGGCGTTCTATGCATGCTTCTTGAACATAGATATAAGAGGGCTGGGCTAGAGATTTAAACTTGAGAGTTGGCAGCTTTGGGACTGGATCAACTAAAGGAAGGATGCAGAGAATCCAGGATCAAGCTGTTAAAAAAATTCAACATTTATACACCAGGTAGAGAGCCAAAGTGGCTACTAAAGGAGAATGAGGACCATCCAGAGAAATGGAGAAAATCCAGGTGTGAAGTGTCAAATGAAGCCAAGAAAACAGAGGGTTTCAAAAAGGAATAAATGGTGTTGACTATTTCAGATACTCAGGAAGATGAGAACTAAGTATCTACAGGATTTGTCAATATAGAAATCACTGGTAACCTCGATAACAGCAAAGTCCACAGAGTGGTCAGAAGACAAACCAGACTGAAACCGATAAAGGTGATACAGGAAGAAATCTGGCTATGAAGAGAAATAAAAAAAGTAGGATGGTAATTGGAGACAGATGAGAGAGATATCAAAACATAATCTGAATGCTGATGGGAAGATTTTTATGGAGGTAAGATTTGGTGATTGGTTTTATTGGGGAATAATAGAGAGGAAAAATCCAAGGATTATACATAGGATTTTTGATCATGATGTCAGTATTGAGATCAAGAAGCAAGAGCAAATTTACTTGTCTCCAAAGGCCATATGTTTCCACCTGGGTAGGCTTCCTTACTTGTGCCCATCTACTGAGGGAGAACTATAAAATGTGACTGAGCCTCTCCAGCCTTCACTACTTCCTGATGTGATTCATTTCTTGATGAGGTTTAAACCACTTAGGGTGTAACAATACTATGCTAATGTAATCGACAAGCCAGATGAATAAGAATGAACTTGTAGTGGCTAAAGGGACAAATGTTATAGAAAAGAGTTCTAAATTCAGAGCTAACGGGGAAGCAATCAGACTTTTGTAATCAATACACTGAATTAAAAATCGGTAACTTCCAGATAAACAGTGAAACTAAATTTTTTCCCAAAGAACTTAATCGAATTTAAAATTGTTTATACTCTCCATATTCATTAATTAGCAGCAGTATAACATAATACTCCCTTACTACTTCTGTTCTTGCTCCAAGAGAAAGGCAGAAACTGAAAGAAAATAGTTTCAACTTAATAGCCCATTCTGATTTTTGTGTTAGGCGTTTGTCGATGTATCCATCTACAAAAAGTTCTAATTTTATTGCCTCTTGGCTAAACTTCTAAAAGCTCCATATGTATCACATCCCCAGAACAAACAATTTAATCACCTGATCCTGACTCAGAAGCCCCAAGTCCCTTCATTCCAGTCCTTTCTCATGGCCCAGTTTTCAGAAGCTGCGACAGAGGACGGGATCACAGGAAGCCTGTTGATACAACAGGCTGCAAAATTCACGGGTTCTGGGTGGCACAGGGTTGCGAAAAGCCTTGAGATTCTAAGCAACTACCTTTCTTAATCCTCTCCCTCACAGAGCAGGCAAGGCCAGGGGCCCCTCTCCTTCCCGCAGACGGCTCCTCAATCCCTCTTCCCTTACGGGACCAGGCCCTAGGAGCCTGATTCCCCACCTGACACATTCGAGTAGCACACTTTGCAGTCCGAACTTGACCTACCTAAAGCCCGCCGCTTCGCCGATGGCTAAGCCCCCACCGAGGAAAATGGAGTCGTCGAACCGAGACTGGGAAAGGATAGTACGAACCCACAGCACGGCCCCAAGCCGCCACCGCCGCCGCTGCTGCGTCAACGTACTACGTCACTTCCGGCTCTCTGTCACTGGGAGTGGGCGGGCCACCTCTTGATCTCTTTCACTCGACTTTCGGGGCTTCGTCTGGGAGTGCGCGAAAACTGGCAGAAGTGGTTCAGTAAGGCAATTGTTAGAACAGAGCCCGGGAATAGAGCTAGCGGTTAGGAAGCAACCAGGCCTAGCCGGTCCCTCAGGCCGATCTAGCCAAAGGAACTATAAAGACCAGACTACGGCCCCTTCATTTCCTGTTCTCTATGGTTCTGCCTCCAGCTTCCGGTTCCGGTGAGGGGCAGCGTTTTCTTCGAAGATTAGGGGCTCCGCAGCATAGCTAACATGTTTGTGGTGTCGCTACTCTTCTTCGGGGGTTTGTGGAGCGCAGTAGTAGCGTCCAATCTGGCTGTTGTTACATGCGGTTCTGTGGTGAAGCTCCTCAATACGCGCCACAACGTGCGACTGCACTCACACGACGTGCGCTATGGGTCAGGTACTGCCACTCGGGTTCGGGTGGGCTGGGAAGGCCTGGTAGGCTCCTAAGGGGGCGGGGCCTAGAGAAAATCTCAGGGGTGTGGTCTGGGAAGGTTAGGGGAGACTTCGGAGGTTGTTGAGGTCTGAAGATGGAGTCGGAGAATTGAGTTCTAAGGCATCTTAATCATAATAATCAGCTTCTGTCTGGTGAGCTACGTGCCAGGTACATGTATTACATATATACTTTTTTAGACTTAAAACATTACTGTGAGGTAGAGACTATTGTTACCCTCATTTTACCGATGAGGAAACGCAGAAATAAGTCGTATGCTCAAAACCTTGCAGCTACAGAATGACAGAGACAGGGTTCGATCCAAATCTGTCCGGGTTCAAAGGCTGCTTTCAGCTGTTCTGGGGTGGCACTACTCAGTGTGGGAGAGACAGACATATAGAAAATTACAATAAGTACTGTATCTCTGAAGTCTTGAACTCCAAGAGCTCACTCTTTTGACTACGACCCTCTGTTCTAGCTCTTTTTGCTTCTTACACTTTTCAACTCTTTTACCTTTTAGCCTCTTTACTCAAACCTTACCCTCAGTTTGTGGGTTCATTTATAATGCAACAATTATTTATGGGTTCATTCAGTACAGATTAATGAGCTCCTAGGCACATATTAATGAGTACATAATAGGAGCTCATTAATCTGTACTGAATGAACCCATAAATAATTGTTGCATTATAAATGAACCCACAAACTAAGCATTTTAAACCTACAGGTGCTGCGTACAGGAGATAGCGATAGTCAGTTATAAGAAAATAAATTGATAAAAAGAAAAAAGTTAGATGGGATAGGCATCTAAGATGACTGCTAGATATCTATCTTGGAGGACTGATGATGCTAGTAGCTAAGAGAGGAAGGAGGATCTCTCAGATGATGGATAATCTGTGGTTCCTGATTCTCAAAACCTGCCTGACCAGCTAGACTTGGAAAGCAACTGATTTGTTTTTGTTGGAATGTTTTAATAATTCTAGCAACTATTCAGTGAACATCTCCTATGTGTCTAGCTTATTAGTTTTTTTTTTTAAATATGAAACGCTTCACACATTTGCGTATTATCCTTGCGCAGGGGCCATGCTAATCTCTGTATCGTTCCAATTTTAGTATATATGCTGCGGAAGCGAGCACTAGCTTAATAGTTTTTAATTTGATCTAATTTCCTACCTTGGATCTGCTAAATCAGAATGTGGGTGGAAAGAATCCTATAGACCAGTGGTGTCCAACCTTTGGCTTCCCTGGACCAAGACTTGTCTTGGGCCACACATAAAACCCACTTAACATTAAAGGTAGCTGATGAGCTAAAAAAAGGTTGCAAAAAATTTTCATAATGTTTCAAGAATTTGTGTTGGACTGCATTCCAAGTTGTCCCGGGCTGCAGGTTGGACATGCCTGCTCTAGACCAAGCTTGTCCAGCCTGTAGCCTGCAGGCCGCATGTGGCCCAGGATGGCACAAATTTATAAACTTTCGTAAAACATGAGATTTTTTTTTGCACTATTCAGTGAAGAAATTCAGAAAAATGCAACTTTTTTTTTTTTTTTTTAGCTCATCAGCTATTGTTAGTTAGTGTTAGTATATTTTATGTATGGCCCAAGACAGTTCTTCCAATGTGGTTCAGGGAAGCCAAAAGATTGGACAATGGTAGACTCTCTCCTAAAGAATCTGTAGGTTTAAAAAGCTCTTCAGGTGCTCCTGATAGGTAGCCAGATTTGAGAACCATATTCATTCGGGAGCTCAGGACAGGGATCTGTGTTGAGCCTGAGATATAATTAAATATAGACAGTCCCCGACTTAAAATATTTCAACCTTATGGTGGTGTGAAAGCAATATACATTCAGTAGAAACCAGCTAGGCTAAGCTATGATGTTTGGTAGGTTAGGTGTATTAAATGTAAGTTGAGGAGCATCTGTTCAACATCATTGTACAAGTGATGGTTGAAGATATGGGGAGAGTCAGTGAGATTGCCCAGGATGAGCTGCGGTTCTCAGTCTGGTGTTAGTTTGAATTGCTTGAAAAACTTGTTGAAGCATTTATAAATGCTTTTTTTCCCAGACCCCCAACAAGTATTTAAGAATGATAAGGGCCAGGAATAGAACTCTGTTCTCTTCTAAAGTTTAAGGATGGGAAAGTGGAGGGTTTAATAGACAGTGAAAAAGTAGGAGACAGAAAGTATAGAGTATAAACCATAGTTTAGTGAAGCATGGCAGTGAAGACCAAGAGAACTGTTAAGGCAATAACCAGAAATGAGGAGGAAGTTTTGGCTTGTTTTTTTATTTTATTTTAGATGTAAAAAAATATTGTGAACTGAATGGAAGAAGTAATAGAAATGGTCATTTAGCTAGAAACATTCACCCAGGTAACTGTGGTACAAGATGTAATGTGTTAAGTGGTAAAAAGGCTGTGGTCAGGCAGGGCCAAGGGACTGAAAACAAAGGTAGGAGTAGGCAAGAGTACCTGAGGAAAGTACCTGGGAAATAGGGAGTGCCTCAAAGAATTGTGTAGTGAATGAGACCTAGGCAAGAGAATATCTCTGGTGTTTATATGAGAGAGTGGCCTATTTGGGGGGGTTCCCTGGTGGTGTAGTGGCTAGGCTTTGGCGCTCTCAACATTGTGGTCTGGGTTCGATTCCCAGCCAGGGAACCCCCAAACAAACAAGCAAACAAACAAACAAACAAATAAAAATTAAAAAAAAAAAAAAAAAGAATGAATTCTAGAGTCAGGCAACTTAGGTTCAAACCCCATCACTGTCTCTTGGAGTTGTGTGACCTTGGGCATACTATTTAGCTTTTCTAACACTCCAGTATAAAATGGGGATGATGATAGTAATAATATCTACCTCAGAGAATAGATGCATGTGACAAATAAGAATGTTCAGGCAAAAGGCTTGGGTTAGTATCTGACGCCTAGTAAGTGCTCAGTACACAAAATAGTTAGCAATTTTCTTTTTTAAGCCTGTAGGCTATATATTTAACCCAGTACCTTTTAACCTGCAGAATTGTACCACTTTAGGCAGTACTAACCAAATTTAGATGATCTGAGAATACCATAATATATCGATAGATCACTTAACAGGAATTCTGGAGCTACAGTGGCTGCTTGGATTAAAGTTGACAGCAAAAACTGGTCTCATTTTAATTGTGAAATGTGTTAAAATATTTTTATTGTTATATATAGTAAACATTGAATAATGTTACTAGACATGTTAAAATTATATGGTTAGACACCTGCCATATGCTAGAGACTATCCAGGCTAGTACATACAGGTAAATGATGCCTGTGTTTTAAAAAAAACCCACATATATTCATTTATTAGTATCTTTTGATGCAAATTCTTAGAATTTTCTGATATGGTACACTCTTTTTTTTTTTTTTTTTTTTTTTTTTTTTTTTTTTTTTTTTTTTTTTTTTGCTTTTTGGTATGTGGGTAGCTCCCTGACTGGGAATCGAACCCAGGCCGCAGCGCTGACAGCGCCAGCGCCGAAGCCTTAAGCCACTACACCATCAGGGAACTCCCTGATATGGTACACTCTTAAATATAGTTTATCATGTAGTAACTAGTACTATATAAATACATTTATTAATAGTGTTTCTCATATTTTAATGTCATAGAAGAAAAAAATAATACCAAGCATAGGGTTTCCTCCCTACCCTTCCAAGCCTATTTATGATATGAGGCACCTTATTGGCCATAGGAAAGAGAAGCGTCCAAGTGAGCCCACATTCTTCTTTTTTTTGCCTGCAGGTAGTGGGCAGCAGTCAGTGACAGGTGTAACCTCTGTGGATGACAGCAATAGTTACTGGAGGATACGGGGGAAGACCGCCACAGTGTGTGAGAGGGGTACCCCTATCAGATGTGGCCAGCCCATCCGGCTGACTCATGTCAACACTGGCCGAAACCTCCATAGTCACCACTTCACCTCACCTCTTTCTGGAAACCAGGTGAGGTGGCATCCATGGATCACTGCTGCTCTGTGCTTTACTCAGTTGAGTTGTTTGATGTCTTGTTTCTTAGCTCTTCCTTTTCCAGGTATATATGTGTCCTCTTGTGAAAGAAATTGTTTCTCATCAAAATGAAGATTTTACATTTAGAGCAAGAAATGAGGAGGAAAGACAGAATACGTATACATTAACATATCATGAGTTACCCTGATGAATTCTACAATAAAGAAACCTGATTTTTCTAAACTTGCAATAATTTTTTTTTTTTTTTAAATAATGCCAACTGACCCTGTTAAGAAAATGAATTAGGTATTGTGCCACTTTTTTAAGCCTTGAGCTTTTGGGGATTGTGGGATCCCTTAATGACTACTTCCCTCCCACACCCACTCTGCACATAGTTTTTTACCTGTTAAGATTTTACATTAGTATGGTAAATTTGCTTTAGTTAATAAAGCAGTATTGATGCATTTTATCAACTAAAGTCTATTGATTATTCCAATTTTCTTAGTTTTCATCTACTGCCCTTTTTCTGTTCAGGATCCCATCCTGAATACCACATTACATTTATTTGTCAAGTATCCTTAAGCTCCTCTTGGCTGTGACAGTTCTCACTGACATTTTTGAGTTGTGCTGGTCAGGTAATATGATAGGGTGCTCCTCTGTTGGAATTTGATGTTTTTCTAATGATTAAACTAGATTAATAAAGGTTTTTTGGGGGAAGATCACAGAGTAAAGTACCATTTTCATCACATTATATCATGGATACATACTATCTACATGATTTATGACTATTGATACTGATTACCTGGCTGAAGTAGTGTTTGTCAGGTTTCTCCTATAAAGTTATTTTCATTTTTCTCCTTTCCATACGGTTACTGTGCATAGCCCACACTTAAGAAGTAGAGAGTTATACTCCTGCTTCTTCAGGTTACAGTAGCTACTGTACGATTTATTTCGAATTCTTATGTGTGGGAGAGTTGTCTCTTCTCTATTTATTTAGTTATTTATATCAGTGACAACTCATGGATATTTTATACTTTGAGTTGTAATTTAATGCCATTGTCTTTATTTTGTTGCTCAGATTGTTCCAACTTTGGTTTTTGGGAACTCTTTCAGTTGTTTCCCTTGTCCATTTGACATACTGCCATAACTATGTATGTGTGTGGGTGTGTTTTAACACTTCCTTTCTGGCATTAAAGGATATTCCAGGCTCATCTTGTATATTTCCTGTCCTAGAACCATGTATTTTTGCAAGGAGTCCTGCTTCCTTTTACTGGAGAATGATATTAGAAACCTAGATCTGGGCCCTATATGAGCTTGTTGCTACTGGCGTGTTGTTTCTCTTAGTCTCTCTCACCTAACAGAGCAAAGAAATGTATGTGTGCAAATATACATACACATATCTATGTTTATATGTGTAACCATCTATGTCTATATTAAGTTAAACATGAGTTCGTAGTAATGTCTCTAACTCTAATCCCAATTACCACATAGATCATTTTAGCCTCCTCCCTTTGCTTATTTATAAATTCCAAATTCCCACTCTAACAATGAGATACCTGGCTCCACTATAATCCATTTACTTACTTTTTCAATTCTAGCATGCAAGTATAGTAGTAGAAATGTTAACTATGTGCAGTTCCTTTTGCCTTTAGTTTTAGACTGTTTCCAATTGAATGTTTATCATTTAAAATTATATAGCTATTAGTGTGTATTTAAATTATATATTTCTGAAGTAATCAGTAACTTTATTGTGATAGAAACTCTGAATATCTGGCCTTAAGGGGAATGGAATTAGAAGAGGAGTGAAAGATAGAATCTGTTATAATTTATTCAGTTAATATTTATTATTTTTTTCAGCGCTGTGGCCTGGATTCAATTCCCAGCCAGGGAACTATTCCCCCCAAATATATATATATATATATAGTTATTATTTTATTTAATCCTCATAATTATTCTGTAAGTTGATATTGTTATTATTTTCTAGAGGAGAAAATGGAAACTCAAAGGAGTTACATGGGAAGGAATGGAGCTGAGATTCAAAGTCTGCTTGTTTCCAGAGCTCATCCCTTTTCCAACTTGTGTTTCTCATCTAGTCACTTGAAATCTAGTTAAGAGAATAAGGCAGGAATAGTTAAAGTCAAATATTGAGAGTTATAAGGTATTTTAATACTGTAATAGAAAATATAAGTCAAATAAAGGATTAGTTGTAAAGTAAGTGTTTAGACCATAATCTTATGGGAACTAATTTTGTGTCCTTTGTGTCCTTATCTGCTTTACACAGTTTAAATTACTTATTTATTTTTTTTGTGGTTCCCTGACTAGAAATTGAGCCTGGCTGCAGTGGTGAGAGCCAGTAGGCTACCAGGGAACCCCTGTTTACTTATTTTTAAACAACATTGGAAAGCCTCTCATTTTTTATTTTTGGGTAGCCTTATTTTGCTTCCCATGCCTCCCTCCCTTTTCCAAGCCTATGTGTCAGTCATGCTAATGTTGCTACCATCTATGTCTTCCAGGAAGTGAGTGCTTTTGGTGAGGAAGGTGAAGGCGATTATCTGGATGACTGGACAGTGCTCTGTAATGGGCCATACTGGGTGAGGGATGGTGAGGTGCGATTCAAGCATTCTTCCACTGAGGTTTTGCTGTCTGTCACAGGAGAACAATATGGTCGACCCATCAGTGGGCAAAAAGAGGTGCATGGCATGGCCCAGCCAAGCCAGAACAATTACTGGAAAGCCATGGAAGGCATCTTCATGAACCCCAGTGAGTTGTTAAAGACAGAAGCCCACCATACAGAGCTATGAGTCTAGAGGCTATGAGCCACTGTCACCACACAGTGTTCATAGGTATCTGCTGCTGCTTCACCCTGGGATCCCTGCCACAGGTTCCTGGGCATTGGCCATGTCACCACTGAGATGAAGATATATAGCAGAAAACAGTCGCTATGTTTGGAAGCTTCAGCCCTTCATACTTGAATTGGTTGTTCTCCCAGACTTGGGTCAGTTCTTTCTGAGTACAAGATTGTCACTGAAGGAGCAGATGCTTTTTATTCGTGTTGATAAAACAAACTGAGGGAGACATCCCTCTTAGCTGGGAAATTTTTACTCCTCAGAAGCTTGGCATCATGGATTGTTAATTTGTGCGACTTCCCCTGCTTTCTTTCTCCAAAATGATTAAAAAAATTTTTTTTCATTGTTGGTCACTGTGTTGTCATTATTAGGTGTGCTATTTCATGACCTGATTAATCCTTGAGTCCTGAGAGTTACTGTTTTGAAATGCTGGAAAACTTTGGTGTAGGCCCTTTTAAGAGCCTTACTGGCATCCAAATTTTTTCTCTCTCTACTTTCACTTCTCCAGCACCCAGTCTTTATTAGATTTTTAACTAATTACGATTAAAGATGCTCAAAAAATGCAGTGTAATAAACAGCCAATGAAATGTTTTACTCTGGATCTGTTACTGCATTTGAGAAAAGGGGGTGGGAGTAGAAAGAGGAACCGACATTTACTCACTATGCTAAATACTAGGCACCATATTGCAGATCTTAACTCATTTAATTTTCACACATATAGGGTAGGTACTAGTTTTACCAGTGTAGAAAAGATGAGTAACTGCCCGAATTCTTATAAGTAGTAAATAATTTGAGGATAGGAATCCAGCGGTGTCTGGCAAATATTCTTTTTTTACTACACTAAAATTGTATTTAACTCTTGGAAGATAACTCTTCTTTTTTGGACAAACGGTATCTTTCTATGAAAAGGTATAGAGAAAACTTTTGTCCTCTGTTTACCTCATTTCCTCTGCTTGTCAATTTCAGAAAGTTCTAATGTTCTTCAAGCATGGCAGTGGTGAAAAAGTGTCTACCATCTGGAATTTAAGACTTAGCAGCTCTAGTTTTAGAAATTTCCAAATTTTATTTGCTTAAGAGAGTTAAGTTAGAACATTTGGGGGTACAGTTATCCCCTGCTTTCTGAAAGTTTTGTGTTATGCAACACTTTCATGAAATACCTGCATTAGTATGGTAGTGATTTTCATAAAAGCAAAAATCCTCTTTGGATTTCCTTTTGTAACTGAAAACAGGCACTGATGTGAACTTTGGGAAAGCTGAAGATATTCTGCTTTATGCCATTTCAGTTTATGAAAGCTTTCATAGGAACACTCTACTTTCAGATACTAATAGCTGAGGAAACCTGTAGCAGATCTGTGCCAGACATGGCCCATGACTTTAAAATAACTGGTTTCTTTTAAAAAGACTTGTTTCAGTAAGTTGAGGCCATTAACTAGTTGAGCTCCATCTCTGCCCTTTCCCCTCTTATTCCACTTCAGTTGCACTGATCCATTGAGATCTCTCCAGGAAGAAGTAGACAAATGATAAAAAACATTTCAGGCTATTGAGATAGTTGGGAGTAGGGTGGTAACAGTCTGGGAAGAAAGAAAGGGTTAGAAATCAGCTGAATAAAGGGAATAGGTCGGACAAGATGAATGAGTAGGGAGATGTGTTGCAAGGTACCCCCTTTGGCTTGAACAGTTTTTCACTGAGCTGGACCTTCCCTGAAGGTTCACAGATAGAACATACCCTGATGGAAAGAGGCAGATTACAAGGAGGATGGTGGAAATAGCATGCCTGTGAGATAAGTATAAACTAGAAAGGAACAATGGTGGAGCCCTGGGGAAGATGTGAAATGTCTGATGGGAGGACTAGAGAAGGAAAAAAAAATAGCTGGAGGGGTAAAAGCAACCTAGGTGAAAGCTGAACCGGTGCTTGATCTAAAGAAGTGGAAAAGGGACTGAGTAAAATCTTCAAGGACATTTATGGAGATTAGGGTGTTAGAGCAAAGGTGTGTGAACTACTTACTGTGAAATCCTCAGAATTTCGGGTTCCCTGGTGGTGTAGTGGCTCGGTTTCAACGCTCTCAACGCTGCAGCCTGGGTTCGATTCCCAGCCAGGGAGCCACCACCAAAAAAAGAAAGAAAAAAGAAAAATCCTCGGAATTTCTTTAGTTTGTATTAGCATCACCGTGTTATCGAGTTGGGACCTTTGTCCAATTCCCTCATTTCACAGAAAGACAGGTAAAGTACAGTTGACCCAAATTCTCTATTTCGTGTAATTATGTCTGCTTCCCAGGTAAACTGTTGTTGAAGAGCAAGAACACTATCGCCTACTTCTGTAGTATCCACGCCCGCCCCCCCCGCCCCAGTGTCCTGATTGCACTATGCCCAGTAGACAGTGAAAATTTCTACAACTCAGAGTTCAGAATGGTGCTGCCCACACAGTAGTTCAATACAAATTAACTGGCTAGAACAATATTCAAACAGTGAATAAATTTAAAAACTTATTCCTTAGTGGATGGAATGAAGTGGGATTTTTGAGTCTTGGTTTCCTCCATGATTTTCAAACAAGGCCCTTGAATAAGATAAGCAAGCGGGAGTTCCCTGGTGGTGTAGGGGCTAAGGCTTCGGCGCTGTCAACGCTGCGGCCTGGGTTCGATTCCCAGCCAGGGAACTACCCACGTTAAAAAAAAAAAAAAAAAAAAAAAAAAGGAGAGCTAGTTCGTAAGATCTAGGGGTATAACTTCCGCAGTATCTAGGTCCAGGCCGTAAGTGGCCAAGCAGACTATCCCGGGAAAGTGCTTTGAAAACTGGGACTCTCCGCGGCCAAAAAGAAGACCACCAGGTCCACCGCTACCCAGGGAACAGGTCAAACCCGAGTTCCTCGCAACCTGCGGCTCCGCGTCTCTGAGCACAAAACTGTGCGACCGGGAGCGGGGCGTGTGTGTCAGTCCGCTCGAGGTCAGGTCCCCGGCACTTTTTCCGAAGCCACGCCTGCACTTCGTGCTTGCAGCGGGTCGGCCCTGCCAGATCGCGCACGCGGCGGGCGGGGCAAGGAGACAGCTGTTGGCTGGCCGGCTGCGGGGGGCGGGGCGCACGCGCGTAAACGCTTCCTGGTCCCGTGCTGTCTCTGCGCGCGCGGCTGGTCGGCCCGCGGAGGCGCTGCAAGGAGCCGGAGGGAGGGGGCCCCGGTAGGGCGGGGGCCGCAGCCAGGCCGGGCTGGCCGGGGCCGTAATGACCGTGTTCTTCGCCGCGCTGTTGGCCTTGCTGTTGATTGCGCTGTGCGCCGTCTTCCTAGGCCGGTGAGGGATCCTAGGTTATGTCGGGGAATGGGAGGACGAGAGACTGAGGAGGGGGCATGCGCTGGAAAGAGGCTTGCGGGAGGCGAGGCGGAGGGGAAGAGGACTGGACGGCAAGGTGCGCAGGCTGCGGCGGGGTCGAGCGGGGGCGTAGGGCCGGAGGAGGCGCGGAGGAGCTAGGATTGGGGGAGACTGCGGGATCAGCCCAGGCCTGAGGAGATGCAGAAGCTGGGAGTTGAATACGTGTGTGTGTAAGGAACCTGGCTCGGTTGTCTCCCTTTTCCCCTTTCCACGTCCCTGAGTGCCCTCTTCACCGAGCGCAAAGGGCACCTGCAGCCTTGCGTTGGGAAGCCGGGTAGCCGAAACAGGTCTGACCGCCCAGGGGAGAATAGCATTTGAGCTGGCCGGGCGTGACCTCCCAGTGCCTTCTTTCGGACACCTGTCTGGAGGGCAAAGACAGGGACCCTTTGGGGAGTGTGTGACTGACACGACTGCCTGTACTTCGACTCCTACTGGGACCTCTTCACTCTGCTTCTGTAGTTCCTAAAGATTTGAGGAGTAGCTTTCTTTTCCCCCGACTTAGAAGGTGGAGTTTAGTTGGTCTAATTTCATCTGGGTAGAGGGGATACTCTGCTGTTAGAGTTCTAATCAGTGTGGCTGAATGTATGTGACAGAGTGGTGGTTTGGGAGGCAGGAGAGAGAGTTGGCCAGAAGACCCAGCCTCAGGACTTGACCCTTTGCAAAGGCTTCTAGGACCAACAAGGGGTGAGGGAAGCCATAATGGGGTGAGGGAAGCCATAATTGGGAGAGGGTCCTGTGAACTCACAGGGATTTTTCTGCAGGTGGCTTGTGGTCCGGTTGGCCACCAAGTGGTGTCAGCAGAAGCTGCAGGCAGAGCTAAAGATTGGCTCCTTTTTCTGGATCCAGAATGTCAGTCTTAAGTTTCAGCAGCACCAGCAAACAGTGGTGAGTCCTGGAGAACTTCCTGGGTGTGTGGGGGTGGGGTGGGGAGGGGTGGGGTGGGTTGATCCAGCAGAATTTCAACTTTTAATTTATTTTTTAAAAAAATTCTGGATGGCTTTCCTAGTAAACCCAGCCTTGCCACCTTTCTGCCAAGATGACCTTACAGTTAGTTTGTAACACTGGGATTGATGTAAATTGTTCAGTTAATAATGCTTATTAGGCTCAGTGCCTAGAGCACATAAGAAAGATACAGAAGTAAAACACAGAAGAAAGGTCACAGGAAATAAAAGAGCTTACTGTTCTAATTTAAGAAGGGAAATAGGACAACTTATTTACAAAAGAAATATTAACATCATTGTGAGGATATAGTGCTGAGGAGAGAAGCTGGTGGAAATGGAATAGACAGTATTTAGTGGAAGGGCTATAGCACTTCCTCCTCTACTTAGAGCCTTTCCTGGCTTGTCAAGCTGCTCATGGCTTATGTAGCAGCTAATGTATAAAGCTTTCTTCCATACTGTTTTAGGAAATTGATAGCCTGTGGATTTCCAGCAAACTCCTTAGCCATGATCTGCCGTAAGTACTCTATAGCCTCACTATTGCCTTGGGGAATATTTTGGTATTGGGATTTGCAGAATGAGATTCTATAGAGACCTCACAATCTGAGAAAGGGTGTGGATTCTTGATCTCCTGAGTAGCCCAGAAGTTAGTATCTTTAGAGACAGATGTTGATAACTATCCTTTATGACCTGAACTGCATTTCTAAGGAGGATGGGCAAGTGAATGTAAGGGAGAGGAAGAGATTGCTATCGAAGGGATGGGCCTGATGGCAGTGAGCTTTCTCTTCTGGGCAGACACTATGTGGCATTGTGCTTTGGAGAAGTACGTATCAGAACGGACTTACAGAAGGTTTCAGGCCTGTTTGCTCCATTCTCCCAAAGCACTGAGGTGCATCAAAAGGAGCTGTCCTTCAGCCCGTCCTTATTGAAGATCTTCTGCCAGGTGAGACGACTTCTCCTACTTTCCTGGACTATATCAGGAATGGCTGGCTTTGGGGTCATGGGTGGATTTTTCTACTACTGGGGTGTATAATACTAAGAGCTGCCTCTTATCCGTTCTCTGTTGGAAAGGAAGGGCAGTGTCTTGACATTAATTCCTCTTCGATTCTTCTTTTCAGCTTTTCTCCATTCATGTAGATTCTATAAACATCATGGTTCTCAAGGTGGCTACTTCTGAGTCCTTGTGGCATATTCAGATCAGAGAAAGCAGCTTTCTTTTGGATAGTGATGGGCAAAGGTAAACATGGAGGATCTGGTAGTCCCATTTTTGCCTTAGAGTTGTTTCAGGGTGGAGGACTGTCATGATGTTCTTAACAAGGTGTCAAGTTCTCATTCTGTGCAGTTTGAGAAGAAGCTAACATGAGGCACTTTTGCTTGCCTTGTTCCTTCTAGCTAACACAGCTTGATTGAAGTAAATGGTGAGGACAGGAGCCAAGGGCTCTTAATTTTTTTCCTTTCCCAGGCTAAAATGTGAGGTGAGCTTAAGTCAGATCAACAGCAAAGTTTTAAAGAGTGGCCAGTTGGTGAGTATGCCATGGTCGTTCAGATGTCTTGTTTCTTTCTGTGCATAAGATATGAAGAAGCTTAGAGCTTATATTCTAGATTCTGTGTTTTTATGGGGTTTTTTTCAAGGTAGTGTTCCAGACCACTGTATTTTGACCCCAAACTCTCCACCCATATACACCTTAGAAGCTTATTCTTTCTTCAGGAGGATACCTGCCTAGCAGAGCTCTCACTGGCATTAAAGCTGTGTCTAGAGGTCGGCATCATGAGTCGGCAACTGAAGGTGATCACTGTGGATGTGTGGACACTCCATGCCGAACTGCATGAAGGGCTCTTCCATAGTCAGTTGCTTCACCAGGGCCCAAGCGTGACACCCAGGCCTTTTCCCTGTTCAGGTAAAACCCTAGTCAGTGAGCTCTTGGTCTCCTTGTTCTCAGGTTATTTTGGAAGTAAAAAAAAAAAAAAAAAAAATAGTGGTCTGACTACTTATTTAGGTGTGTTTATTAGACATCATGGCCATTGACCCTGAGGATAGCTATAAGAAATAGAGCATTTGCTTATGAGTGAAAACCAATATTTAGTGGGTAATTATGAGTTAGGCCTGTACTAGGTGTTTTATATATGTTTTTTCACTAAATTCTGAGCATTTCACAACTGAGGACTCTGAAGCCTAGGAAGACTACATAGATACCTTGACTGAAGTCACATAGCTAGGCACTAGTAAAAATGTTTAAATGGTGCAGGTTTGAATTATTTGACCCTAAAGCCCATATTTTTATTAGTATACCAATCTGCTCTCCATCCTATTTTTTAGACTCTGGGGAAGGAAGTACAGCAGGTGCCTGAATCTCTGGGATATTTACCTTGTGCCCTAAGATTGGGCATTTGCTTTGCCTATTTTATATGGGAGATTTTGGCCAAAGAGAGCAGGGTGTTTGGGGGGACTTGAGAGTATTAAGGATTGATGCCTCTTGTATACATTCATGTTTTTAGAGGTGACAGAGAACTTGGCTGAGCCAACTCTGCCTGGCGTATACCTCCTTCAGCAGCTGCCAGATGAGGTCAAGGTGAAGATGGAGATCACCAGTGTGGTGCTGTCCATGAATAGTCAAAAGAGGTGAGATCTGTCCTGACACAGCAGTGTGGAGAATGATAGTTGGAGCTATATACTGAGGTCTTTATAACCAGTCTAGCAGCTGCACGGAGCTTATCTATGGGAAGAAAGGGCATTCCACATATTTCTGAGCTAGAGTTTGTCTCTGCCAGGCATCTGAATTGGACACTGAAACTGCTGCATTTCCTATACCACCGTGATGAGGGTCAGCTGCCCCTTCGAAGCTTCACAGCAAACTCTGATATGTCACAGATGAGCACTGAACTCCTGCTGAAAGGTTTATGGGTGGGGATGCTGGTACTGAGAGAGAATGGGAGGACCAGACACTCTCTTCCCCCATGTGCCTTGTAGTCTTCTTAATTTAATATCAGTCTGGAGCGGGAGGAGGAAACATACTGAGGGAAAATCGTGCCAACTCTTTTTGAGTGATGGTGACAATCTGTTTTATCGCCTTGCCTGCCTCTGACCCTTTCCTAGTTTTACCTTTTGCCCTTCCAGTGTTCTCTGATCTGCTCTCTGACCTTACAGATGGGTTGTTGCTGTCCCAGAGCCGCCAGCGCATTGTCTGCCTCAACTCCCTGAAGGCTAGTGTGCAGGTGAGATGACTGTGGTACCAAGAATCATTCCTTTGTCTGCTCTCTTCCTACATCATTCATTGCATTTTGAGATAAAACCCAAGCCTATAGTTCTAGTGTTCTCATTTCCAGGTGACGACTATTGACCTCTCAGCTTCTCTGGCTCTGAACACTTGTATTATTCATTACCGACACCAGGAATTCTCTCATTGGCTGCAAATGCTAGCACTAGAGACCCCAGGGTCTAGTTCATCTGTTCTTAAGCAGAGGAAAAAAAGGTTAGTGTAATCATTTTCAGGTGGATTCTCTATAATTCTTTTAGTCTAATGTGACATCTTGTGTGAAATATGATTTGACTGATCTTTCTAAATCTGTTTCAGTGGCTCAGTGCCAATAGCAGTCTTCTCCATTATATTAGACTCTTTGATGGTAGGATCATGTCCTCTTTGTTTTTATGTCTTCATTGTCTGCTATAGTGGCGTATGCAAAATAAATGTTTATTGAACTGAACTTACGTGATAGAGCATTTTGTTTTCTTCAGATTATGAAGTCACAGTTCAGGTCAGCAGTGCCATGTCTCTGTATAGTGCTTACATTGTGTTGCATAGAGAACTTAAGGTTAATAGTTTGAAAGTGCTGTCCCGTGGTCGTGTTAGGTTGAATTGTTATATGCTGATGTTCACCATATTTGACCCGGCATTTTTGCAGATTAACCATTGGGAGTAGCAGTGAAGTGATGAGTTCAGTCTTTTATTTTCTAGTTGCTTCCATTCTTAAGAATCAAAATAAAACTCACCCTGACTTTTGAGAGCTTCAGAAATCTGTTCTGTGATAAGAAGCTATAGTTCTTTGTTTACCAAACAATGATGTTTTGTCCCTATGCAGCACTTTCCCCCAAATTCTGGCTCCTATCATCTTTAGCACCTCCATCTCCAATGTCAACATTTCCATTCAGCTTGGAGATACACCGCCCTTTGCCTTGGGATTCAATTCCATTTCTCTGGGTAAGGCTCTGGGGTAGAAAAGGAATGTGAATCTGTTCATTAATGAAGTGGTCCCAATTGATGGCCACAGTGCCTCCATTGAACACCTCTCTCTCACCTTTATTTAGACTACCAGCACCTCAGGCCACAAAGTATCCATCAGCGGGGTGTCATTACTGTGGACCACCTTTGCTGGCGTGTGGGCAGTGACTCCCACATTCAGCGGGCACCCCACCCACCCAATATGCATGTTTGGGGTGAGGCACTTGTCCTGGACTCCTTCACACTACAGGTAGGTGAAGACTTGGATGAACAGGGGCCCATGCTGTTTCCTGACATACTTTGGAGCATGGAGCACTTTTGGCAGCAGCTGATGCGTCAGGGCATTACAGAGTTGTATGTCTACTAATGTAATGCTTCTAATGGGGTTCCTCTGCTTCTTTTCTAGGGTAGCTATAACCAGCCTCTGGGCCTGTCCAGCACCCAGTCAGACACTCTCTTTCTTGATTGTACCATCCGAGGACTGCAGGTAGAAACGTCAGACACCTGTGCCCAGTGTCTTTCTCGGATCTTATCCTTGATGGACCCACAATCTGGGAAGTTAGCAGTCTCTAGGGAGTCTTCATTTGGTGAAACTGTGTCGTTACTGTGGAAGGTGGACTTTAAGGTGGAGGATATGAACTTGTTCACCCTTTCTGCCCTGGTTGGTAAGTAGGACAAGGAGTCTATACTGAAGTCGGTTGTTTGTAACTTAAGCACATTATGTTGGTTCAGTCTATTCCTCCTCATTTAATAAAACTGATCTGGAATTTTCCTAAGTTAGAGGCATGAGATTCTGTAGTATCTTGCATAACTATTTGGCTCCTTGCTATTTCTAAAGGGCTTCTAAAAGGTAAGTATTAAGCAAGATGTGCAAGAAAAGGACACCTTTGATGTCTGATCAAGAGACTGAGATGTGCCTAGTTTTGTGTGTGTATGTTTAATTTTCTTGTGTGTTTAGTTATAAAGGGTAACTGATGTATCTGTGCGTAATTTGTAAGAGTTAGGGAACTTCTTTGGCCCTGCTAAATCTAGTTAGGTTAAGATGGGAAAGGAAAGATTTCCCTAAAACACAAGGAATGAACTTAGGGAGATGTGGGAAATAAAGATAACTAGAGCAAAAGGGATAAGTAAGAAAGGAAAGTGAAGACTGAAGGTACTATTTGAGAGCTGAGAACCAAGGCTGACATGGTTTCTGGATGTTAGGTGCTTCAGAGATCCGACTGGACACACTAACTGTCCTGGGAAGTGCTGAAACCTCCACTGTGGGTATTCAAGGACTTGTGCTTGCATTGGTCAAGTCAGTCACAGAGAAGATGCAACCCTGTTGCAAGGCTCCTGACATCCCTGCTCCAGTGCTCAGCCTCTCCATGCTCTCCATCACCTATCATAACAGCATCCGCTCTCTAGAGGTAATGCTTCTATGGGGAGGTGGAATCAGGTTGGGTTTTCCTTAGGCTTAGAGCATTTCCCAGTCTTTTACGTCATGTAAAACTCAACTATGAGAAATGGGACACCTCTTTTTTTTTTTCCTGGCTTGTTCTAAACATTTTTAACTATTATAGAATTTAAAGTACATATAAAACTAGAAAGAATATATGACCTTGGATGTATCTAGCCTCAGTAATTACCAGCTTATGACCAACTTGTTTCATCTATACTTCTACCAGTTGTCCCTGTATCTCACTCTGGGGTTATTTTGAAGCAGATACTAGACATATAATACTAATTGCATGTATTTCAGTGCATATCTCTAAAAAATAAGGGACTTTTTAAAGAAGGTTCTATCATGTTGCTGAAGTACTCAGCTAGCTCATCAAGAGGCTGAAAGGGATATGAAGATGGAGACACTGGCAAGTTCTAAGAGGTTTCCCAGTATATGAGGTCAGACAATTCATTTTGTAAACTCATCCTAGAAAAAGTGCTACATACCTCATTGCTGAATATCACTATGGTCACCTTCCCAAAGTATTTGCCTTGGGAAGCTATGCACCGATACCAGCACCTAGTCCACCCTTCAAAGCAGTTTTAGAACCCTTTTTCTGGATTGTCCATCAGAGCTGTCACTGTAACCAAAAATCTGACAATTAAGTTCACGAACCTGCCACTGTGCATTTACGTTAGCAGCACTGTCAGAGTTGTTTATACAGTGCCATGATGGCAGGTTCAAAGGTGACCATAGAGATATTCAGAAGTGAGATATGTAGCACTTTTCCTAGGATGAGTTTGTGAAATTAATTATTAGACCTCGAACAGAGTATGGCTGCTATAGAAAGATAACTTATGAGCAGAAACATAAAGCCAAATGATTTGCTGAGTATGTGTTGTATATACTAGATATTCTTTGGTAGATACTAAAGAATTAAAACACATGGCCTCTACCTTCAGACAATTTAGAATGCAATTGAGGAGCACTTAAAACATGTGAGTGCTCTTAAATGTAAGATAAGTAAGAACTGTTAGCATATTGGTGCTGAGGGGAACAAGGCAAGAGTGTAATTAATATGGTTACTCAGGAAAGGCTTCTAAGTAGAGATGGTTCTTGAGTCATGTATGCATGTATAATAATCCCTGCCATCTCTCCTGTTCTGGGACATGGTAATTGATAGGTCCTTTTCTCTTGCTCCTTAAAGGTTCAGTGTGGTGCAGGGCTGACCTTACTCTGGAGTCCACCAGATCACATGTACTTGTACCAGCACATCCGAGCCACCTTGCAGTGCCGAGACCTACTAAGAGCCACTCTGTTTCCAGAGACTGTTCCACTCCTTGCATTAAAGACATTAGGGACCACTTCTGAGCCAGAAGGTCATCCCAGGGAGCCATCTCCCCCAAAGCGGCTTCTAAACCTGACACTAGAAGTGAGCACAGCTAAGCTGACAGCTTTTGTAGCTGAGGACAAGTTCATTACTCTGGCTGCAGAGAGTGTGTCACTGACCCGGCATGGGGGTTCACTGCAGGCTTACTGCCCAGAGCTGGCTGCTGGCTTTGATGGAAATAGCATTTTCAACTTTAAGGAGGTGGAAGTGCAGCTGCTACCTGAGCTGGAGGAGATGATCCTCCACCGGAACCCCTTCCCTATGCTGCAGACCCTCCGGAACCGTGTATGGCTCCTCTCCCTGGGCTCAGTCTCAGTGGAGTTTCCTTATCAGTATGATTTTTCTCAAACTCTAGATGAAGCTGTGGGAGTTCAGAAATGGCTGAAGGGGCTGCATCGAGGAGGAACTTATGCTCAGGCTTCTCCAAGCCCTGCCCCACTGCCACCTGATCTACTCTTGAAGGTTCAGCACTTTTCATGGGTTTTCCTGGATGATATTTTTGAGGTAAAACTTCGTGATAACTATGAACTGATGAAGGATGAAAGTAAGGAGAGTGCCAAAAGGCTGCAGCTGCTGGATGCTAAAGTTGCTGCCCTTCGGAAGCAGCATGGGGAGTTATTGCCAGCCCGCAAAATTGAGGAGCTATATGCCTCTTTGGAACACAAAAATATTGAAATCTACATCCAGCGCTCCCGTCGTCTCTATGGCAACACACCCATGCGCCGGGCACTACTCACTTGGAGTCTGGCGGGGCTAGAGCTAGTGGCTCTAGCAGATGCCTCCTTCCATGGGCCTGAACATGTGGTAGAACAGGTTCGAGAACTTGATCCAGACAGTCCTTTTCCTGCCGAAGGAGTAGATCTTATTGTTCAGTGGTGTCGTATGCTTAAGTGCAGTGTCAAGACATTTCTGGGTAAGTAGTGCTTATTTGCAGAGCACCGGATTTGCCCTTTGACTACAGGAAGCTCTTTGAGTGATTACAGAGGAGCCTGGATATATTGGGGACTGCGGCTGTTTTTAGATGAGCGGGGTGCGGGTGGGGGATGGGTAGGCTCTTCTCCCTTTTATTTCTTCCAGAAATTCACCCTGAAACTGCTTTGCTAACATAAAGGGACAACTAACACAGGAATCTTCAGGGTCATTGTGGCTCTTGGATCTCAGTATTACTCCTCTCATCATCTGCTCAGAGTCTGTATGCCCTTTTTCAGCTTTGCTACCAACTAACCAGCTTTGATCTCCCAGTTGACTTTGTAAAGTAGATAGTAAAAGTAGTATCGGGAAAAAAATTGCCTGCGAGTACTGAGATGGTTCCCCAAATAGCCAATGTGTATCTTCCCTATAATAACAGTTCGGATAAGAGACTATCCTCGGTACCTGTTTGAGATCCGTGACTGGCGGCTCATGGGTCGACTTGTGGGGACTGAGCAGAGTGGTCAGCCTTGCTCCCGTCGGTGTCAAATCCTACACTTGGGGCTTCCATGGGGTAATGTGGCAGTAGAGAGGAACATGCCCCCACTGAAGTTCTACCATGACTTCCACTGTAAGTAGAGAAGGGCAGTTGGTTTGGCTGAGGGACATCGTAATGGCTGGGTAGAAGATGCGCTGAGGCCCTTCTGCAGTGAAGGAAGAAGAGAGGGATAAAGTTGTGTAATAAGCTGTACTCTTTGCCCCTCTGTCCCAGCGGAAATCTTCCAGTACACAGTAGTATGGGGTCCATGCTGGGATCCAGCTTGGACACTGATTGGCCAATCTGTGGACCTCTTAACCAAGCCCTCAGCTGACCCCAGCCCACCTTTGCCCTGGTGGGACAAGAGCCGTCTTCTTTTCCATGGGGACTGGCATATGGACATTGAACAGGCAAACCTGCATCAGCTGGCTACTGAGGTGAGTGTCCAGAGGAGTTGTTTTCTTATTAGGATGGTATGGTTGGGGCTTGTATAGCACTTGGGGGAAGAGGGAAAGGTACCGATTAGGGAGATAGGGTGATACTCTTACCTGTATCTCACCAAGTTCTTGGGGTGGTTACAGGATCCTTATAACACAACTGAAAATATGCACTGGGAATGGAGCCACCTGTCTTTTCACTGGAAACCTGGTCAATTTGTGTTCAAGGGTGACTTGGATGTCAATGTGAGAACAGCCTCTAAGTGAGTGGAGTGATGGGTGGGGCCTTAACAGGGTGAGGGATTCAGGGTGGAGGGAGAGGGAAAGAGCCAAGGGGCTGCAAGTGACCAGGAAACTGAGGACTGAGACTTTTCTTGTGAGGCAGGTATGATGACTGCTGCTTCCTTCACCTGCCTGACCTTTGTATGACACTGAACCTGCAGTGGCTGTGCCATGGGAATCCCCATGACCACCATGGTGTCACTCTTCGGGCACCAGAGTTCCTGCCCGAGGTGCCCTTGGGCCAGCTCCATGACTCCTATCGGGCCTTCCGCTCTGAGAACCTCAATCTCTCCATCAAGATGGATCTGACTCGGCACAGCACTAGTGAGGCTTGGGACTGGGGAAATGGAGAGGAAGGGCTGGGAGGATGGGCTCGGACACTGAGGACTTCTGATCACTCCTCTGGGAAGGGGATGTGGAAAGAACAAGGGAGGATTTGGGTTAGCACCTGTTTTTTGAAGGGAGTTGTTGGAAGTCAAGAACTTGGATCTTTGAAAGGAGAGTCTGTTGTGGATATTGAATGTGAGACTGAGTGCTATTTTGGTTTTTTAAACCTCTTAAACCTGAAACTAGGGAGGATTTAGCTTCATCTCTGTGTTGTAACCATAGATAGGAATTATGTATTGGATAGACTCTGTCCTTTCCTTTGCAGCGATATCCCAACCCCGAATTCTGCTATATAGTAGTACCCTGCGCTGGATGCAGAACTTCTGGGCAACATGGACTAGTGTCACAAGGCCTATATGCAGGGGCAAGCTCTTCAATAACCTGAAACCCAGCAAGAAGAAACTTGGCCAGCATTACAAGCAGCTTTCCTTTACTGCACTCTTTCCCCAACTGCAGGTCAGGCTCTGACATCCCTGTTGACATCGTTATTTCTGTTCCCTTCCCCTGGTTTACTTGTTTTCTCTGACTTGTTCTCTTAATTATTTCTCTCATGCCATCTTCATTCAGTGCTGTACTCTTGTTGCCAGGTGCATTATTGGGCCTCATTTGCCCAGCAGCGGGGCGTCCAGATCGAGTGCAATCAGGGCCATGTCTTCACTCTGGGAACTCAGCGGCTTATACCTCAAGGTGAGGTCAAAATTGCTTTCGTTTCCCCTAGCCTGTTCCTTGTCCTCTTTGCCTTTCTCAGCTCCCTTCCCTTTCTCCCTCTCTCTGTCTTACATTCTTCTGTGCTGGTCTGCCTGGGCTCCATATTGCCTCCTTGTCTCAGCGGGGACAGTGATGCGGCGCCTCATCTCTGACTGGAGCGTGACCCAGATGGTTAGTGACCTAAGTCAGGTGACCGTTCATCTGATGGCCTCGCCTACTGAAGAGAATGCCGATCACTGCCTTGATCCATTGGTAACAAAGACCCACCTGCTGAGCCTGTCTTCTCTTACCTACCAGCGGCACAGCAATCGCACAGCTGAGGAGGTACTGCCTGGCGCTCTCTTTATTGTCTTATTTGTATCAGTAGGTATCTTAGTCTGCCCTAGCTGCCATAACAAAATGCTGTAGACTGGGTGACTTAAAGAACAGTCATTTATTTCTCAGTTCTGAAGGCTGAGAGGTCCAAGGTCAGGGTCAGGTTCTGGGGAGGGCTCGCTTCCTGGCTTGTAGATGGCCGCCTCCTTATTGTGTCTTCACATGGTGCCAGAAGGGAGTGTAAGCTCTCTGGTGTTCTTGTAAGGGCACAAATCCTATCATGAAGGCTTCACCCTCATGAGGGTCTCACGCTCATGACCTAATCCCCTCCTAAAGGCCCCATCTCCAAATACCATCACACTGGGGATTATGGCTTCAACGTAAGAATTTGGGAGGGACACAATTCAGTCCATAGCAGTAGGTTTCAGGCTAAGTCTGTGGTAATGTTCCTAACTATATTCCAAGCATATATGTGATTACTTTATGATGCACTCACTTGTATCAGCTGTATCAGCAGCCCTCTTTGAAAATTCCTTTTCTTTCCTTCTAAAGATAGTCCCTTGCTCTTTGAGAAATAGAGTATACCTTTTTTCCTAGCACCTTATTTGGTATTTTTCCCCAATTAAGAAAGAATTTTAAGGAGTTCCCTGATGGTGTAGTGGCTTAAGGCTTCGGCATTGGCGCTGTCAGCGCTGCGGCCTGGGTTCGATTCCCAGTCAGAGAGCTACCCACATACCAAAAAAAAAAAAAAAAAAAAAAAAGAATTTTAAGTTGAAATTCTTTGAGTGATTTAAAATATGGTGGTATAGTCAACGTCTAATCTAATACAAATGTTAACACCACTTAGTTTTTCTTTCTCCAGGGCCTTCTTGTCTACCCCAGAACAGGTTTTTAATTCACCAAGCTTGTTTTCTTTTTTTTTTTTTTTTTTTGCTTTTTGGTATGTGGGTAGCTCCCTGACTGGGAATCAAACCCAGGCCGCAGTGCTGACAGCGCCAGCGCCGAAGCCCCAAGCCACTACCCCAGCAGGGAACTCCCTAAGCTTGTTTTCTTATCTCTGAATTTGTGGTCTAGAAGGAATAGTGGGAATTTCTATCCTACCCTGAGTTTCTTTTCCTGTTTCTTAGGAACTCTCTACTCGAGTTGGAGATCCTGCCTTTCACACACACCAGTTGCACTTGGTTGATTTACGGGCTTCCTGGACAACTACCAATCGAGACATTGCATTTGGTTTATATGATGGTTACAAAAAGGCAGCTGTACTCAAGCGTAATCTCTCTACTGAGGCCCTGAAGGGTTTAAAGATTGATCCCCAGATGCCAGCCAAGAAGCCAAAGCAGAGTGTCCTGACCAGTACTCCAGCCCCACCTCCTGTCAGCACTCCCAGCTTTAGTGGACAGCCTGATAAGGGGTCATCAGGAGGTAAGCTGGGAGAGATGAGGCTCCATTGGGTTAGGTTTAGAATATGTACATGGCCTTGGACAGGTACCTTGGACAGGAGTTTGAGAAGCACGAAATCATGGCTAGTTCTATCTACACATAGAGATGAAACTATTATTTTTCCGTATTAGGCAACCTGAGTCTTAACATAGCAATGATATGGAGCATTAAAGGGTCTGGTCCTGTGGCCAGGAGGAGGATCAGAAAGGAATGATGGGGCCAACACAGGATGAATAGGGGAAGAAGCAAAGAATTAGAGAATTGTTTTGTGCTTTGATGAATTATTTTGTTCGGTCAGCAAGTATTTATTGAGTATTTAACAAGCACAAAGCACTGTGTTGGGTTCAGTGAAGGATATAGAATATATGACATTCTACTTTATCATCTCTGGATGATCTAAGATTAGTTCACTCATTCAGTGAATCACTGATATATTCTTAGATGCATTTTAACTTTATTGAGGACTTATAATGTACTAGACATGATCCTAGACATTAGGGATACAAAGTTGGGAGGAAGCTCAGAAACTAGTAGATAGAGAGACATGCAGATTATTATTTCGTTACGAAAATGCTTTGTAAGAATGTTTAAGAAGAAGGTATTTTAATCAGCATAGGGAAATCTAGAAAGTCTTCATAGAGAAAGTGATCATGGAGATAGGTCTTAAAAGATGAGTAAGAGTTTGACAGGTGAGGATAGAGGAGAGGGCATTTTAGGGAGAGGGAATAACAAGTACAGAAGAATGCAAGTTCATATAGTGAGTTTAAGAATAAGGTGAAAAGGGATAAATGTCATTAAGAGGGAAATTAAAGAATATGGAAGTTGTTATTGACTGGAGTGAAGGAGGGAATGCAATCAGGAAACCTTTTGTTGAGGAACTAGCATTTGAGCTGGACCTTGAAGGCTTAGTATAGTTTGAACATGTGAGAAGGAAGGGCATTCCAGGCAGAAAGAATCTCCTGAATAAGTGGGTTGGTAAAGCTTAGTATGTTCAAAGGAGAGTTAACAGTCTGATTTGGACAGAGAGTCGCTAAAGGAGAGGAGTGAGAGAAGATGCTGGAAAGGAAAGCTGGAGGTAGATCATCAAAGGCCTTTCATATAAGGCTAAGGAGTTTTTGGTCCTTATCAGACAGTGGTGAACTACTGAGGTTTTTGAATAGGGGTGTGTCATCATTAGTTTTACTATTAGGAAGATAAATCTGGGAGACAAATTAAGAAACTATTGTGGTTTCTCAACAAGAAGCAACAAGGGCCTGAACTAGGTAGAGGCAGTGGGAATGGAGATTAGGGCATGGATAGAAATGTTAATTGTGCATAAAAGAGATTTGACAACTGGTTGGCAGGAGTTAAAACAGGGAGAAAATGAAAATAAGGCTAAACAGGTTTGGGGAAGTATAGAGTTGTTGATTTGGACATACTGAGTTTGTGGTGCAAGTAGTCCATCACGTAATGTTTCGTAAAACAGCTGGAACTGAGGGTCTAAAAGCTTCGAGTAGATAGAGACTTGGGAGTTTTAGCAGAGAACTAAGAGTTAATGCAAAGGAGATAATAATAGTTGCTTACTGTGTGGCAGGTACTCTGTAAAATACTTTTATATATTATTCCATTAAATCCTCTCAATGACCTTATGAAGTAGTTCCTGTTATTTTACAGACAAGGAAACTGAGAACACAGGTTAAAGCAAGCTGCTAAAGGTCACAATCAAGTAACGGGCAGGGATAGGATCTTGAACTGAGGCAGACTAGTCTAATTCTGGAGACTACTCTTAACTATAAATCTGTTAGACAAACTCATTAGAAGAAAGAGTAAGAAAGAGAAGGGAACATGCCAAGGACAGACCGTAGGAGATTCTTATTTCTAAGACCTGGGAGAAGGAAGAGTGTCTAGAGGCATAATCAGAGGGAGCAGTAGAGCTAAGAGAATATAATGGCACTAATGGCAAAGGAATGGTTTTACATGGAAAGAAGCAGTCAACAAACAAATAGCATTTAAAACAATATGAGAGGAAGAATATGAGGAACAAAATTGGGGGGAATCCTAAACTAATCCCGACATAGATATGTCTAAGATAAAAAAATGCTACCACTTAGAGAGCATTTCTGAGTTTCTCCTGGGAATTTGTTACTTTTATTAAAAATGAGGGAAAAATGAAATTACAACCCTTTTTTTTTTTTGCCCTAAAGAGTCAAATGGTTTCATGGGGTAGGGTGCAGTTGTGGGTAAGGGAGAATATGTTTTAGCCCTTACCTATCCAGAAAATTTGAAGTAAGGTCAGTTTGGATGTATTCTCTATCTCTGAGACTGTGGCTTTTCCCATTATCTATTTCTCTGCCAGGTGCCTACATGTTGCAGAAGCTGATTGAAGAAACAGATAGATTTGTAGTGTTCACAGAAGAGGAGTCCGGTGTGAGTGACCAGTTGTGTGGCATTGCTGCCTGCCAAACGGATGATATATATAACCGAAACTGCCTTATTGAGCTAGTCAACTGCCAGGTACCATCTCTTTACCAGAGCACCTCAACATTGGTCTAGATCATAATCATGTGTTCACTTTCTCCCACCTCTAAATAAGAATGAGTGAATAGAGCTCCAAAAAAATTTTCCATTCAACAGGTGTCATGGAGAATCACTATCCTATCTAAAAGCCAGTAGAATTCACTCAGTAAGCCAGAGTTAGACTCGACTACAGTTATTAGTACAGTCTTCTCACTAACCTTCTTATTTTCCTTGGTGGCCCTGGTGCTGTGACTCTGCTTCTGTCTCTGGTATAGATGGTTCTTCGTGGAGCAGAAACAGAAGGCTGTGTCATTGTGTCAGCTGCCAAAGCCCAACTGCTGCAGTGTCAACACCATCCAGCTTGGTATGGTGACACATTGAAGCAAAAGACATCCTGGACTTGTCTGTTGGATGGCATGCAGTACTTTGCTACCACTGAAAGCAGTCCCACCGAACAGGATGGCCGACAGCTCTGGTTAGAGGTTAGTCAGCAGGGCTACAAAGGCCCATTACATCCCATTTCCTGTAGTTGGCCCCTTCCACCAGAATAGCTGCGAGATTCTTGACAGTACCTGTTGCTGCCAACTTAGTGAAATAATGAGACTAATAATACCTTGAATGTTGGAACCGTAGGCAATCTGGTCTGTGTCTGAATACATAGAATTTTTTTTTTTTTTTTAAATCTCATGCTCTTCTATTTCACTGCAAAGGGAAATTCTCATTTCCCAGTGCTAGAATAAAATGAGTTGGAACTTTTTCACCTTTGAAAAGATTGCTGACCCCTATCAGGGCATCCTGAAAACAGGCAGTAAGTCGGAATTTTAGATAAGCTCTCTATCTTCCCTTTCCCTGATCTCTCTTACAAAGATGACTCAGTGGTTGTTTTAGCAAGGCACTAAGGGTGAATAGAAAGACTGTGTGTCTAGGAGTCAGGTTTGTGAGTTCTAATGTCACCTTTGCCATTATAGTAGCCATGAGTTCCTGGGCAACTCACCTTTATTTGTAAAATGGAGTTCTAATACTTCAACCTCACAAGATTGTTGAAAGGATCAAATGAGAAAGTACTTTGAAAAATATAAAGCTTCCTTCAGATGGAAAGTAGTCTTTTTTTAAAGTTACTGTGAGAAGGTCTAAGTGTGTGTCAAGATAATGTTTTTGTTAGACAGTGGGATTGTATAATAGCAGTGGCTATACATTTTCAGCTTTTTGGTAAAACTGAATTTACACTATAATTTCTAAGATATAATATCAGAATTATTGTGAGATCTAATGGTTATGACATATACCTAGCCAATATTCTGCATTGTCATTACTTATTTAACAGGTGTTAAGTGTTCACATTGTGTTGGGCATGGCACACCCAAATGAGTTACTAGATCCAGCTATGTCTGATAAGGACCAATATGATAACATCATTTGCCATGCAGTAAATGGGAATAAAGCTAATCCTTCTTCCCTACTCCATGGCTGGTGCTTCTTACTCCAATGACAGCGCTCAATCTAGGCAACGTCAAGTATAATTATGTAAGAGGTAATAAGCATTTAATCAGACTACAAGCCAAATAAAGACCAAGTTATTGGTAATATGAGAGATCATGCTGATATATTACAACTGTGGTTCAGGCAAGCCCTTTACAAGTAGTCTCAGGAGGTTGGCGCAGAAGGTGTTAACTACTCACCCAGAGGTGGGTGGGATAAGCTATGCAGATCTACCTATCTGGCATTTTCTGTGCCTCTACTTCTTTTAGGCATGTCTTCTTTTGCAAATGAACGCTTCTTTCCCCTTAGACTATTATATTAGTATTAGGGTAGAATGTCCTTGGCTTAGATGGGATGGACTTTCCTATATACATTTTTTGACTTGGGTGGTCTGCTTATGGTCTTCCATATCACCCATTCTGTTATTTACTTTGACTTTAGCTAGGCAGAGAGAGTCAAAAGAATTAAGTCCCCTTCCCTCATGGCAACAGTACAAAGTGGTTGTCTCAAGACCAAAATCATTAAGAACACAAATACATGAATACCAGAGTGGGTGGGAAGTTTTGGTTTTGATGAAAATTTTGCCCATGACATGATTTGATTTTATTTCCTATTTTTTAAATTGTGGTACAATATACATTAACATAAAATTTACCATTTTAACCATTTTAAGTGTTCAGTTCAGTAGTATTAAATACATTTATAATATTAATGCAACCATCACCATACTCCTTGTCCATAACTGTTCATCTTATAAAACTGAAACTTTTTGCCTGTTAAACAATAATACCCCATCTTCCCTTTCTCCCAGTCCTTAGCAGCCACCCTTCTACTTTCTGTGCCTGTGATTTTTAACTACTCTTAGGTATTAATACTTCATGTAAGTGGAGTCATTCAGTATTTTTTTCTTTCTTTTTCTTTTTCTTTTCTTTTTTTTTTTTTTTTTTTTGTGACTGGCTTATTTCACTTATATAATGTCCTCAAGGTTCATCTGTGTTAAAAGCACGTCATAATTTCTTTTTATTATTTTATTTTATATTTTTACTGTTTGACTTAGTGGGGTGACATTGGTTAACAAGAATTACATAGGTTCCAGGTATACAATTCTACAGTGCATTATCAGCTTGTTGTATAATAGGTTCACCACCTAATGTGACTTCCCTTTCCATCACCATATATTTAGCTTCCCCTCCCTTCTCAACCACCCCTCCCCCTTCTCTTGTTCCCTCCCTACTTGTCCCCAAATAAGCATTAAACTATTGATTGTGTCCATGGGTTGTTTGGTTGGTTGGTTGGTTTTTGTTGCTTTCAGTTTTATATTCCGCATGAGTGAAGTCATACAGTTCTTTGTTTTTTCTGTCTGGCTTATTTCACTAAGCATGATGATCTCCAGGTCCATCCATTTTGTTGCAAATAGCAATATTTCATCTTTTCTTACAGCTGAGTAGTATTCCATTGTGTATATGTACCACAGCTTCTTTATCCATTCATCTGTCGCAGGGCACTTTGGTTGTTTCCATGTCTTGGCCACTGTGAACAGTGCTACAATGAACATTGGGGTACATAAGTCTTTGTGGACAAAGGTTTTCAGGTTTTTTGAAGATCCCCAGAAGGGGGATTGCTGGGTCAAATGGTACCTCCATTCCCAATTTTCTGAGGAAACTCCACACTGCCTTCCACAGTGGTTGTACCAGTTTGCATTCCCACCAGCAGTGTGCGAGAGTTCCTTTTCCTCCACACCCTCTCTAGCACTTGTTATTCCTTGTCTTGTTGGTAATAGCCATTCTCACAGGTGTGAGGTGGCATCTCATTGTGATTTTGATTTGCATTTCCCTGATAGCTAATGAGGATGAGCATTTTTTCATATGTCTGCTGGCAGAATTTCTTTTTTAAGGATGAAAAATACATTGTATGTATTATACCACATATTGCTTATTCATTCATCTATTGATGAACAGTTGGGTTGCTTTCATACTTTAGCTATTGTGAATAATGCTGTTACAGACATGGATGTACAAATACCTCTTTTGAGACCCTGTTTTCAATTCTTTGGGGTGTATATCCAGAAGTAGAATTTTTGGATCATACACTAATTCTGGATCATACACTAATTCTGTTTTTTACTTTTTTTTTTTTTTTTTTTTTTTTTTTTTTTTTTTTTTTTTTTGGTATGTGGGTAGCTCCCTGGCTGGGAATCGAACCCAGGCCGCAGCGTTGACAGCACCAGCGCCGAAGCCTTAAGCCACTACACCATCAGGGAACTCCTGTTTTTTACTTTTTTGAGGAAGTGCCTATACTGTTTTCTGCAGTGGCTGTGCCATTACGTTCCCACCAATGGTGCACAAGGGTTCCAGTTTCTGCACATCCTTGCCAACACTTATTTTCCTTTTTTCTTGTTAATAGCTATCCTAGTAGGTGTGAAATGGGACATGATTTGATTTTAACCTTGCTTGTTTTTCTGGTCTGAGGCCTGTGGGCCTGGCAGAAATGTGCGTGTAACTCAGTTAGGTTTGGAGAATTTGGGTGCTTTGGGCCAGGAGAGAGACAATATGTCCTCTACCCTGGGAGATCCTTCAAGCTATTCCAGGAAATGGAAATCTAGATAGTTAGTGTAACTGCTTGCATCATGGAGATCTGTGACTCAATTGGCCAGGACAAGCTATTGATCCTTCAGGAGTTAAAGGTGCCCATATCCCTGTCATCAGGTGAAGAACATCGAGGAGCATCGGCAGCGCAGTCTGGACTCTGTGCAGGAGCTGATGGAGAGTGGGCAGGCAGTAGGAGGCATGGTTACCACCACCACAGGTCAGCTCTCCCCTCTTCACCATCATAGGGTTAGGAGCAGATAAGCATCCTAAAGGAGCCTGATTTCTTACCTACGCTTAAGATCAGTATATACTGGAGTAGGACCATTTTGTGTTACCAAGTGTCTAGAGTTCCCTAGACATCACACATAGCTAGCTGGGAGGCTCTCACAATACCTGTATTGAGAATGTTTTTCTCTTTATGTCTCTCCCACCTTTTCCCAGATTGGAACCAGCCAGCCGAGGCACAACAAGCCCAGCAAGTCCAGCGGATCATTTCACGCTGCAACTGCCGAATGTACTATATTAGTTATAGCCATGACATTGATCCTGAGCTGGCAACTCAGATTAAGCCACCTGAGGTTCATGAGAACCAGGAAAAGGAAGATCTCCTAAAGAAGCAAGAAGGTATTCAAGGCTCAAAAGGCTTTTAGGAGGAGACTAGGGAACTTTAAAGTAGTTATTTCCTAAGTGGTTTTGAGGCAGTAGTGTTATTAAAAGTCCCACTCTGCACTGGGCATTAACATTTCACTTTGTTCTACATTTTATAAGTTCTGCTGTCAGAATAACCTGTACTCTTGGAGGAAACTGGGAAGAATAGGTATTGTTTGATTTTGAAATAAGCAAACATGTTTCTACCCATGAGCATTTCTCACCAAGCCCTTTTTATGGGGTTAACTAACAGAAGTGGTTCCAAACATGGGTTAGGAGATGGGATAGATATTTAAGGGAAAACTTGAGACTCTTATTTTGCTGCTATCAATTACCTAGGGGCTGTGGATACTTTCACCCTTATCCATCATGAGCTGGAAATCTCCACCAACCCAGCTCAGTATGCCATGATCCTGGACATTGTTAACAACCTGCTGCTCCATGTAGAACCCAAGCGGAAGGTGAGAATGGTCCCTTATAGAATACCAGTTAGCCTCAATAGGAACCCTCAGACCTTGTGCTTTATTTGGGGGTCCATTAAGAAAAGCCATGCTTCTAACTGAAAAGGGGCCTTGTGGTTGGTACATCACTTAGTCAGCAGTAGCAATTGAAATTTCACTTACTAATGGAGTTCCCTGGTGGTGTAGTGGCTTAAGGTTTCGGCACTGGCACTGTCAACACTGTGGCCTGGGTTCGAATCCCAGCCAAGGGAACTGCCCACATACCAAAAAAAAAAAAAAAAAAAAAAAAAAAAAATTCACTTACTTAAGAAAGATCTGAGTGTCCCTGAAACTGTAGAGCTTGTTGTTGTTTTTTTCTTGGTGAGTTCTCTACTCAGTCACTTAAATAACTCTAAAAACAGTAACTACTCCCCACTTCCACCATTCTTATCCTGTGGGACCAGCTTATTGTGAAATCCATATTGCTAAAGCTTCTGCATTGGCCTATCCCTTACTCTTGGTATTAATGGTAGCAAATGAAGGTGAGCCTTCCAGAAGAGATCCTCATTTCTTGGTCCTTTCTCTATTTCACTTTATTGTAAGACTTGTGTACTAGAAAAATCTTGGTTTTTTTCTTCTTCATTATTTTAGGAGCATAGTGAGAAGAAGCAGCGGGTCAGGTTCCAGCTTGAGATTTCTAGCAATCCTGAGGAGCAGCGCAGCAGCATATTACACTTGCAGGAGGCCGTGCGGCAGCATGTGGCCCAGATACGGCAGCTGGAAAAGCAGATGTATTCTATCATGAAGGTAGTCACTTGGGTAGTCTGAGAACAAGATGGTCTCCTAAGATAAGGGAGATATCCTCAGTTTCTTCTGTCCTGGCTCCCTAGTCTTTGCAGGATGACAGCAAGAATGAGAACCTGTTTGACCTGAACCAAAAACTTCAGTTGCAGCTAAACCAGGAAAAGGCCACCCTGCAGCTGGAAAGTGAAGAGCTTAATATCCTCATCAGGTGCCACAGAGCATTCTTTCGTTGCCCTTTTCCAGTTCCCCATCTGGAGTCAATTTCTGTTCCTTGCCCATATTTTGATTGTCTATAGGTCTGGTGTGCATTATCAGAAGCTGACGTAGTAGTTTCAGGCACCTCTTTCTAGACTTGACTGAGAGGTTGAGAACAGGAGAGCAATTCCTTTGGATCATCTGGGAAAGGAGAAAAATGGCTAGTTGGGAAAGAAAGATCACTTTTGTGGTCTTGATACTATGTAGGGAGTTCCCTGGTGGTGTAGTGGCTAGGCTTCGGTGCTCTCAACATTGAGGCCTGGGTTCAATTCCCAGCCAGGGAACTACCCACATAAAAAAAAAAAAAAAAAAAAAAAAGAGTACCTCAAACCACTGCATTGATACTATGTAGCTAAGCTGAAAATAAAATATCTAAAAGTGGATCAGTAAAGAACACAGTTGCAGATACAATCATAAGGGTTATTAGTGGAAAGAGATTGCTTTCTCAAAAAACTGCAGAACTAAAAGATGGGATTTGTGTTCCTGTAGCCCAGGTTGTAAAAAATCTTAGAGAATAGCTATTCCAGAATAGGTCCATCTCTGGGTTTACTTCTTGCATCATCCTGGAGCATTCCATCCCACTCCCAACTCAAATGCTTTTGCCCTTGTTGGCTTTGACTCTCCTATTTACTTACAGGTGTTTTAAGGATTTCCAGTTGCAACAGGCCAACAAGATGGAGCTGCGAAAGCAGCAGGAAGATGTGAGTGTGGTCCGTCGCACTGAGTTCTACTTTGCTCAGGCACGATGGCGCCTGACAGAGGAAGATGGACAACTAGGGATTGCTGAACTGGAGCTGCAGCGATTCCTGTATAGCAAGGTATTGGTATATACAATCACACAAAGGCAACTACAGCATGTATGGTTATGATTTTGTAATAAAATCATAATTCAGGGCATTACTTCTGCTAGACATACAGTGAGAGGCACTGACTTATCTCGGGATTCTAATTTACAAAAAAGATTTAAAAAGGGGCTAATTATATGATGATTAATGATGGTATTAAAGATATTAGTGAAACATGAGCAGTGTTTTCCTTAGATACATCTATTTGTAATATTAAATAATACAGATATAGATACGGTTGATCAAATGCTTCCCTCATTGAATAAAATTATCTCTAGAAATGTGGCCCAGAGGTACATATTCTTCCAAGTCCCACTTGGAATAGAATCATTAATTCTATACTGGCACTCAGCTTTCCTGTAATTACCCATGGCATGGAAAAGAGGACATCGTCCATTGCCCAGCACTCCCCAGGCTCCGCCAATGTTTGGAAATGAATGAGATCATTTCTGAATGTCACAGTGACTAGAAAGTACTACTGGGCAGTAGAACCCATGAGAAACACTGGATTAGAGAGTACCTTGATTGTATGAGTTTGAAAGAGATATCAAATGTTGGGATTAGGCATATGGAGAGCCTGAGAACAAATAGGATATGTAGCAATTCTCTAGTAAGCTCCTGAGGAAGGCTTATTCTGGTGAACTGGGGCTGGCGGGGAATCTGTCGTTGTAGGTGAACAAGTCTGATGACACAGCAGAACATCTTCTGGAGTTGGGCTGGTTCACTATGAACAACCTCCTCCCCAATGCTGTCTATAAGGCAAGTTTTATGTCCCCATTCCTAGCCCATTCATATACTTCCTGGTACAGGGCATTTGTAATGGCCCTTCCACAAATCCAACAGGAGAAACAACGTGGTGTTCTGAGATGGTAAAAGTTTGCCCATCTTAACAAGACCATTGCTTTTCTTCTCAGTTTGCAGAGGATTTATAAATTGATTTACACTCTGTCCTACAGGTAGTCCTGCGGCCCCAGAGCTCCTGCCAGTCTGGGCGACAGCTAGCCCTCCGCCTCTTCAGCAAAGTCCGGCCCCCTGTTGGGGGTATCTCTGTTAAGGAGCACTTTGAGGTTAGTAAATAATCCTTTGGGGACTCAGGAACAAAGGGTAGTCAGAAGCTCTCTGTGCATTATATTATGCTGTTAGGGGTAAACGGAGGGATGATGTCTGAGCTTAATTGCTTCTTCAGCCTTTTTCCTCTTTAGGTAAATGTGGTGCCTCTCACCATCCAGCTGACACACCAGTTCTTCCATAGAATAATGGGCTTTTTCTTTCCCGGCCGAAGTGTGGAAGATGATGAGGTTGGTGATGAAGAAGATAAGTCCAAACTGGTGACTACTGGTGAGAACTTTTATGGTGGAGCTCCAGAAGACTGGAATAGCAGCCTCAGAGACAGCTGAAGCTTCAGAAAAAAGACAACAGCTGGTGTGCTTGCTTTTTCGTAGGAATACCAGTGGTGAAGCCTCGGCAGCTGATTGCAACAGATGATGCAGCAGCACTGGGCCCTGGGAAGGGTGTGGCACAGGGCTTGAATCGGAGTTCTGGGGTCAGAAGGTCATTTCGCAAAGCCCCTGAGGTACTGGACATGCCCCTGATGACAGAAAAATGGAAGAGTCCTGGGGTATTCTGTTTGACCTGGCTGGGGATTTCTTCTGTTGCCTCTGAGTCTACTCCAGGGGTGAAAAGAGAGAGTTTGGGGTCCTAAGTTTCTTCTGATGGTTTCAGGGACTCGCCCTCTTTTCCTCCCTTTCCTAGCACCCTGTGGATGACATTGACAAGATGAAAGAGCGAGCTGCCATGAACAACTCCTTCATCTACATAAAGATTCCACAGGTTCCACTGTGTGTCAGCTACAAGGTCTGCTCCCCCAACTCCCCTGGCACTTTCTAGAACAGGATGGGAAGGGAACCAGATAAGATTGTCAGAGATTAAAGACAGGGAGATAGTATCTTGTGAAGCTGGCCTATGAGCGAATAATCTGTTTCCTGTGCTCCCCTTGGGAGTCAGTACCATTACCAGACTGAGGTAAGGCAAGATCAGTATCTGTAGATTACTGCTACAGGAAGGTACTGGACTTGGACTCAAGTACTGGCTTTTACTAAAAATGGTAGCTAATATATTTTTTCCCATCATCTTTCCCCTCCCCATCCTTCTCTTGCAGGGTGAGAAGAATAGTGTGGACTGGGGTGACCTGAACTTGGTGCTGCCCTGTCTGGAGTACCACAACAATACATGGACATGGCTAGACTTTGCCATGGCTGTCAAGAGAGACAGTCGGAAAGCCCTGGTTGCCCAGGTATCCCAGCAGAGTTCATGGCAGGCAGATCCTCTACTGAGGAGCATTTAATTGTAATATTAACAAGCAGCCTTGGGATGGGACAGGGCAATAAAGGGAGCAACTTCTATCCCTGACCTCTCCATGACTTTGCTCTGATGATTAAATTGAGCCTTTACTGAGTGTTTAATATTTGTTAACTACTGTTGATTTTTGGGGAGCTTGACACAACTGCAGACTTAGCATGTGTTCTAATTAGACTGTAAGCTTCTTGAAAGCAGAAATTATTTTAGGATTTGAATTGCCCCATTGCCTTCATGTAAGTTTAATAAATCTCTATTGACTTGCTTCATTATGATTTATCCTACATGTCCCAATAATATTTACCTTCTGTTTTGCTCCTTCTAACCTCTCAGGTAATCAAAGAGAAGCTAAGGCTGAAGCCTGCAACAGGGTCTGAGGTCCGGGGAAAGCTAGAAACTAAATCAGACCTCAACATGCAACAGCAGGAAGAGGAGGAGAAAGCCCGGCTCCTCATCGGTTTAAGTGTGGGCAACAAGAACCCTGGCAAGAAGTCCATCTTTGGCAGGCGCAAGTGATCCAGCAATCCAGAAGTGGCTGCAGTACAGGATCTGACTCTGGCTCAGGACCCAGGGACGTGTGGGGTGGGAGGTGCTTCCCTTCATCCATCAGGATTTGTAGGGATTAGGAGCCCACAGGGTACTGGGGAGAGAAGAATGACTCTTTAGCAGCTGGCCTGTTCTCTGCAGAGCATGGTGGATAATAATGCTGAGTTCTACCTCGCACTGATCAGCAGGCCCAGGGCCAGAGAGGCATGAAGAGAGTAGGACCCAGGGAACAGCCTCAGGACTAGGATCTGGTTCCCTTGGAGTCAACTGAAAGGGTGGGACACAGTTCTGATCAAGTATGATAAATTTTTATAAATATACATGCATACACATACACACACACACATACACATATGTGTGTGTGTATGTGTGTGTATATATTTCTCTAAGTGTAAGTTATTCTCCTGTGCCAGAAAGTTGGTAAAGGGGAGAGCTGATCTTCTGTCCATCATTCCACTGCCTTGTATGATAGAGGTATTAATGTTCTGGGAGGAATCAGCCCCTCCTCAATCTGTGCCATGTTCACTTGGGGAGATAGCAACAGGGGCCAGAGCTGGCCATGGATCCCCCTGGGGTATGCCCTGGAGAATGGTAAGAAAATGATTTAAAGAGATAAATGTATTTTAAATTTAATGCTGTTTTTTGTGTGTATGTATGTGTATGTGTGTGTATTGAATGCATGGGTTCTGTGTATCCTTCCCTCTCAGCAACCATGATCCTGTAGTTGCCACTCTAATGGGGGTGGCTTCTTCCCTCCTGCCTAAAACTGCATCATGGATATTTCCCAGCTCTAGTGTGACACTAGCCCCATGCTGATAGGGCTCTCTGCACATTTTAGTTCTGGCTATAAACCTGTTCTTAACCAGGGGTAATAGGATTTGGGGATAAAGGTGAGGTTTGGCTGCATCATTTTTGCCTGTATCTCTAGCCAGGAAAAGCAAGAAAGAGGCAGGGCTCATGTAATGCAGCATCAGGGTGGGGAGGAATTGCTTATGTAACTGGGATAGCAGATTTAGCGGGAGAAGAGGCAGAGGCTAGAGATGGGAACAGTGAGCTGTCGGCAGGAGCAACATGCCCGGGTGGCTGCTCCTCATAAGGTAGGCTGTGGGGCTCTGGCAGCCTGTTTAGGAGAGGTGGAAGAGGCCTGGGCTTGAGGTGTGGGAAGTGACTGGGTGAAGAGCATGGTAGTAATGCCCACTGTGGGGGGTGGGGCAAGGAGGCTATACTGTGAAAGTATCACTGCCCTATACTGGGAGTCATAGGCTGAATCTTTGATAACTCATGGGGGAAATGTCTACACTTTGCTTTCCTAGAAGATTTGAATTGTGTCCAGGAAATCTAGGTCGTGACCAAAGCAAGGGTTGTAGTAGCAATTTTGCCTGATCTCAAAAATGTATCCTCTAGGTTGAGGTTTGATGGAGTACCTGCTGAGATGGGCAGAATCTGTAATGCTTCTAGGACAGATATTTTAGAGTTGGCTTCCCTGGTTCTCAGCAGGGTGACAATACTCAGGGACTCTGGGTCCGAGGCTGGAAAAGCTTCTGGTCAGGTGTGGGCACCACCAGGTCAGGTCTGGAAGAGCTGTGGAGACAACGGGAGCCTCAGTGCCTGCACCAGGAGCTCCTGGAGCCGGCCCCACTCCTGTTAGAGAAGCCTCTGTCTGAGTGGCCAGTGCCTCAGTTCATTCACCTCTTTCTGCCAGAGTTTCCCATTATGCCCCTTAGGGGCCACCAGCAGCTGAAGGTAGGTCAGTGGAATCCTAGAAGGGGTCTCAGTCTGGGAGTAAACCTAGAAATGACTAGAGTCTCAGTTTATTCTGTTCTCTACTTCTCTGTGCAGATTTTAGGCCTTGTGGCTAAAGGCTCCTTTGGAACTGTCTTCAAGGTGCTAGATTGTGGCCAGAAAGCAGTATTTGCAGTGAAGGTAGGGACTTAGGTACTCTTCCACATTATTCTCTAGTTCCTGCCTCATCTTGGTTCCAGAAAGGTTAGAAGGGATAAAAAATGGACAGTATTCCTCTCTAAAAGTCATCACTTCTTTCCTTTTATAGGTAGTGCCCAAGGTCACAGTCCTCCAGAGAGGCATCCTGAGGCAGTGCAAAGAGGAAATTAGCATCCAGGTATGCACAGAGCCCTAGAAAGGATCCTAGGAAGAACTAAATTACAGATGGAGAAAGCACCTTTCTTTTCCAACTGTCCTGCTCTTCCTGCTTCTGCCCTTCCCTCTGCTTCAACCAAGTAGATCCTGGGAAAAGTAGCTATCAGCAGAGTTATTCTTGGGCCTTTCCAGGGAAATCTTTCCAGCATGTCCCAATGGGTTCCTTAGTATATATTATGCTGGTTCCCAGATTATCAAGCAGGGAGGTCCCAGTTTAGTTCATCTCAACTGAGAGGTGGGGCAGCAGCTCCCTTTCTGCACAAGTGAGTATATTCTGATTTCTTGGCTTCCTTGATCCTCATGTGATTGTTCTTTGCTAACTTCATGTTTTCTTCATCCCTAGCGACAGATCAACCATCCTTTTGTACGCAGTTTGGGAGACAGCTGGCAGGGAAAACGGCACCTCTTCATTAGTGAGTGACTGGCCTCTCTCCTCATTTCCAAGGGTTATTTATGTATTAAATTTGTTGTGGTGACATTGGTTAGTAAAATTATATAGGTTTCAAGTGTACAGTTCTGTAATACATCATCTATGTGTTGCACTGTGTGCTTACCACCCACAGCCAGTTCTTCCATCACCATATATCCAAGGGTCCTTTTACTGTTTTCCCCACCTGTGATTACCCATGCCTTTGGCTTGTACTGCCTTTGCTGTATTCCCTGTCTCACAGCACTTCTCTCTCCCAAAGGGAGAGGGAATAGACTTCTGATGCTTTGCAGTGTGCAGCTACTTCGGCACAGATCTGTACTCGCTGTGGTCTGCTGTTGGCCACTTTGCTGAGGCTTCCATCCGCCTTTTTGCTGTTGAGCTGGTCCTAGTACTATGTAAGTGAAATAGGAGTGATAACAGAAATGAGAGAAGAATTAAGGGGTGGGAAGAAAGAAGAGAATTGGATTAACTCTGGAGGTCAAAGAACAGGGATAGGGCTGTGATAGGACTATGAGGGAAATTGGGAAGAACAGGAGAGCTTCATTGTATTCCATGATTGCTATCATCCACAGGCTATCTCCATGACTTGGGCATTATCCATCGAGATGTGAAGGTAGAGTTAAGTACTTTTTTCTTTCTCTGAGTAGGGGCCTCAGTGAGAAGGTCCACAGGTCCAAGAAGGCAGGAGGGAACTGAGAACAGTTGACCTTGGGACCTTCATGGGTACTGAGGATTTGGGCAAGTGCCATCCAAATATACAAGGGCTGTCTGGAAAAAAAAAATCCAGCCATAAATGCCTCTACTTTTCATATTATATGGCTGGATACTTTCCAGACAGCCCTTATAGACTTGAATGCTGAGTAGGACATCTTTAGCTGGGAGTATATATGGTGAAAGAGGGTTGAAAGGACAAAGATGAATAACAACTTCTCACTTGTGATATTTCAGATGGAGAATATCCTTCTGGATGAACGAGGTAAGTTTTTCTCCTAGCCCCAGAATAAGAGGGTACTTCAGTGGCTGATGAGTGGTGAAACAGAGTGATGCTATTGTATTATCTTTTATAGGTCATCTGAAACTGACAGACTTTGGTCTGTCCCGCCACCTGCCCCAGGGAGCTCGAGCCTATACTATCTGTGGTACTCTTCAATACATGGGTAAGAAACTAAAGGTGGTGGGAGAAAGCATTGGGCAGGAGAATAGCCAACAGATGTCAATGACAAGTGTCTTTCAAATCTGTAGCCCCAGAGGTCCTGAGTGGAGGGCCTTACAACCATGCTGCTGATTGGTGGTCTCTGGGTATCTTGCTTTTCTCTCTGGCAACTGGAAAGGTGAGAGAATGGTAGTGATGCTGGGCAGAGAAGAGAGGAGCTTTACCCTGTGGTGGGAAGAAGGAAGATCTTGTCTTATTCCTACTAAGGAATGTCACTCCCCCCCCCCCCAAAACCCCCTTAACTCAGTTCCCAGTGGCTGCAGAGAGAGATCATGTGGCTATGTTGGCAAGTGTGACCCACTATGACTCTGAGATCCCAGCTTCACTTAACCAGGGGCTCTCACTTCTGCTCCACGAGGTAAGGATGAGCACAACTTTCCTTGCCTACCAAACCATTCATTCTCTCCTTTGCCTCATTGAAGTGGTATTTTCCCATTCCTCTGATTTATTTATTTATTTATTTTTTTGCTGGAGGGCCTCCAACTTGATCAGGTACTACCTCACTACTTGCCCTCTAACCAGCATTTCACATTTCATTCTTGTTTCCTGGTCCTCCAAATCTCCTCCTTCTCTGTAACAGGTCACTTTTGAGAGAGTGGGCCAGTGCTGCTTTCTTAATAATACAGCTCCTTTATTCCTACCTTTGCCCCCAAATTAGCCTATCTCCCTCTTTTACAGATCCTTTCCTCTTCAGGATTTTCCTTGCCCTCCACTGTACCATGAACTTCTTTTTTACTTTTCCAGCTTCTCTGTTCAGCCCCTTTTCCTATCCCATTCCCTCATCCTTTATGCTTTATTTCCCTTCAGCTCTTATGCCAGAATCCCCTCCAGCGTCTGCGTCATTTGCATCACTTCCAGGTCCACCCTTTCTTTCGGGGTATGGCCTTTGACCCAGAGCTCCTACAGAAGCAGCCAGTGAATTTTGTCATGGAGACACAAACTACCCATCCTAGTCCACCGGAGTCCATGCTCTTCAAGGACTTTGACTGTAACCTGGAGTCCTACCTGGTTCACCCCATCCTTGCTTGAGCCCCTCTACTATAGATTGGGGCCCATCTGGGAACCTGAGATCTCCTCCACTGCCAACTCAGTATGACCACCTTGAAAATCCAGTTTGGTTTTACTTTGTAGCCTCTTAATCATTTTGTTCTTCTAGGCATTGTACTAGATTCAGATCTTGGGTATTCTGCTACTGGCAGCCCTAACTGGCCCTAGCCCTTCTATCATGTAATCCGCCTCTCAATTAAACATTTCACATCAGGGAGTTCCCTGGTGGTGTAGCGGCTTAAGGCTTTGATGCTGGCGCTGTCAGCTCTGCGGCCTGGGTTCGATTCCCAGCCAGGGAGCTACCCACATACCAAAAAGCAAAAAAAAAAACAAAACAAAAAACATTTCACATCAGAGTATTGACCATTTCCTCTGCTTCATTTTTCTAGTGCTCATACCCTGAAGCGTTTAGCCAGAGGCTTATTCCACTTTTCTCTCTCCTTGTTTCTCTATCATTTTTCCATTTATGAGCAATAACACTTCATGGTTTCCCAAGGTGCTATTTACATGTATATGTTTAACAGGCTGTCAGAATTATTTTTCAGAGGTCTCAAAAGCTGGCATTTCAACTCTTAAATATGCAGCTAAAACATACAATTCTGGGAGCTCAATGAAATTTAATCTGTAATTTAATTTTTTAAAATTTGAAAAGTGAATCTAATTCCCTAATGTGACGAAGAGAATAGGAACTGAAACATGGGTGGGTTAAATGTTTTCTCTAGCAGGTAATTGGAATAGTTATCCAAATTTTTTCCAAAATAAAACCTCTTTGAAAAACACATTTAGGTCGGACAATTAATTTTGCAAACTCATCCTGTAAAAAGTGCTACATAGCTCATTGCTGAATATCACTATGATCACCTTTGAAATACTCCCCTTGGGAAGCTATGCATCGATGCCAGCCCCTAGTCTACCCTTCAAAGCAGTTTTGGAACTCTTTCTCTGGAATGGCTATCAGCGCTGTCATCATCTTCAAAATCTGACAGTTAAGTTCATGAACTTGCCACCATGCGCTTACGTTGGCGGGACAGCACAAACAACTGGGTAAGTTGTCATAACCTTGGCAAGGTTACAGTGACAGCTCTGATGGCCATTTCAGAAAAGGAGTGCCAAAATTGCTTTGAAGGGTAGACTAGGTGCTGGAGTTGGTGCACAACTTCCCAAGGAGAGTACTTTGAAGTTGACCATAGTGGTATTCAGCAATGAGGCACATAGCACTGTTTCTAGGATGAGTTCAAGAAATTAATTGTCTGACCTTGTAAGGATTTTTAGGGTTTTTTTTTTTTGTTTGTTTGTTTTTTTTTTTTGGTATGTGGGTAGTTCCCTGACTGGGAATCGAATTCAGGCTGCAGCGTTGACAGCACAAGCGCCAAAGCCTTAAGCCACTACACCACCAGGGAACTCCCCTCATTTTTAGTTTTTGTTTTTGTTTTTTTGGTAAGGATTTTTAAACTGATCATTGCCCTAGACAGTTAAGTATTCAGTTTCTTATGGGCAAACCAAAAGATTAAGAGACATGACATCAACTTTAAGATTAAATAACCTTTTCCTTTAGTAAGGAATATCATCTGGACCTTATATTTATGTACATTTCTGGGTTATGACTTCTTTTCATTTTTCTTTAACTTTTCAAAAGCTTCATTTTTTTTATTCTTCAGTTATATCTGATCTCTCTTTCCAGACCTAAGAGAGTCTGGAAAGTATTCTGTGTACTTCCCTTAATTCTGTCCCTGGATTACGCCAGATTTTCCCTATACATTGCTGGTATTTTACTCACCTCTGTAGAATTGTTTTTTCTAAATTGCACTTTGGCAATCCATATGATATCCCTTTGAAACGTAATGTGGATACTGTAAAGGGTATTTATGATTACAGTTCATAATATTCTATTTGAAGATGTATAGGAGAATTTTTCTCTGAATCCACTTGTGCTTTTCTTGAATTGCTGTTTGGTTTTTACCTTAAAGATACTAAATATTCAACTGGCTTTCAGTATTTGTTTTTCTCTTCATATTGATGCTAGACTACTTAGAGCCAATTTGTGGCCCACTTCCAGCAAGTGTTTAGAACTTCATGTTATGTGTTTTGTATGCTAGCCATGTTCTTGGCTTCATTTTCCTAATTATCATTTTCCTATGTTTTAATATTTTTTCTCTTACTGTATTATCTGCATCTCTTTAAGCCTTTTCAGAATGACATTGGGATATAAATAAATAAAAGAATGTATCATTCATTCTTTTGTCTCATTTATTTCTCTTTAGATACTTTTTTAGCTTTATTACATTTATTTTAAGTTGTAGTGACCAGAACTGTACATTGGATAACAACTCTGAATATTAGAAATAGGAATTAATGGTTTCTAAAATAGTAGTTAATAATATTAGATTGGGGCAGGACCAGCAACAAAATGGTGGTGTGAGAGGGACCTCTGAAAAACTCCTCTGGAGATTACAACTAATAAAATATTTATACCTTAACCAAGGACCCTCTACACAATGCACAATCACAGCTGAGAAACCCACTTGTTGCATTAAGGTACCTGTAGACGGGCAGAGGGTTAAACAAAAGAGAAATAAAAGGGAAGAGCGGAGATGCAGCTGTGGCATGGAGACGTGGCTGGCTGCATGGTTCCCCACTTGGAACTATTATCACTGGGAACTATTATCACTGGGAGGAAGAAAGTGTGGGGAGAGCACTCCAGACCTCACTCGGTCTGCGGGACAGAGGAAAGGGGGCCCAGAGATGGAGGCGTGAGATACCGCAACTACCTCATTTTGGCCCCAGGAGGTGCAGAACAGTCCACAGAATGCAGCCGCCGGACTTCACTCTGGTTCCCAGAGGAGGAGGAATGACTGGGTGGTGAGGAGCCGCAACACGAACACTCCATCCAGGAAGAAGGAGAGGGCTGCACATGAGTTTCTTCTACTTTTTTTGTTTTTTTTTTTTGCATTTTGGTATGTGGGTAGCTCCCGACTGGGAATCAAACCCAGGCTGTAGTACTGACAGCACCAGCGCCGAAGCCTTAAGCCACTACACCATCAGGGAACTCCTGCACATGAGTTTCTTGGCCCGCAATCAGGACAATCTGAAAGACCAACATACAGGATTGACCTCAAAGCTCAGGGCAGAATCCGTGCACGGGGAAAACTGAGACAGAAAGGTGCAGTCATGCCTAAACCCTGCATGACCCCCAGAGCCCCAAGAAAACAAAGCCACAAACGCCCCCGCCCCCCCACCGACCTCTGCCTGTCCAGTATCAGCAGGAAACATCAAAGAAACTGTAGCAGCGAGGGTCCAGAGAACTGCAAAATGAGAAATCACACAAAGGGAGCTCAAATTAATGAGATGGTGAGATGACCCATCAGAAACAGAGCTTAAAGAACTGAATGATAATTTCAACAAAGAGATGGCAAGCATCAAAGACGACTTACAAACCATTATAAAGGACCAGAGAGAGATAATGACTACATTAACCGAAATAAAGAACAGAAAAAATGTCACTAAACTAGGTAGAATAGAAGCGCAGAGCAGTGAATTGCAGGAAAAGCCAGCAGAAAACACCCAAACAGATTAGTTAGAAAATTAGTTCCCAAAGAGAGGGTGGATTGAGATTCCTCTGGGACTATATCAAATGTAAAAATATCAGAATAATATTTTTCTGGAAAGGACAGAGGAAAAGCAAGGGATCAAGAAATTATTTGAAGAAATAATGACTGAGAATTTTCCTAATCTGGTGAAGGAAATAAACACAAATCCAGAATGCACAGAGAATTCCAAACAAAATGATCCCAAATAGGAATATACTGAGACATATCATAATTAATGTGTCTCAGTGGTGCAAATCACTGCTGTAGTGCACCACTGATTGAAGAGAGTATGTTAATAATGTCTTTATTTGGTAAGAAATTATTCAAACTATACTTATATGATCATGGTCTCTAAGCAATTTAATATGACCTATAAAAGGGACTCTAGTGACACTATGTCAGCCATGTCCTTAAGACCTGAACCCAAAGAGGTTATATAATGTTGGGTGACCTGAACATTAAGTAACACTGGGCCAGACATGCAGTTTCATAAAATCACCTGTCTGCCCTTTGAAAAAGCATCACAAAAATATGAAACCCATCCCCCACAATTAAGAACTAGTGGCTATAGCTCTTGAGCCATTTGTCTGTTTGAACCTGCTCCTACCTCTTAGGAGTGTACTTTCCTCTTGCCATTCGAGGTCCTTGAGCCATTACTGCTCAGACCTGCTCCTACCTCTTTGGAGTGTTCTTTTCCTTTAAAAAAAACTATCTCTTTGCTTCACCTTATGTTCCTTTTAATAAACTGCTGCTTGGTTTAAACTCTAAGGAAAAAAAAAAATACCAGTGGCTATAACCCTCTCATTTTATACATAGGAAACTAAGATCCAGAGAGGTTAAAATGACTTGTGTCAAGACACTGAGGTAGTTTTTAATGGATCCAGACACCAGTCTCCTAAATTCCAATCTAATACTTTTTCTTTTTTAAGTTTTATTGGGGTGACACTAATTAGTAAAAATTACATAGGTCCCAGGTGTACAATTGTACATTACATCTTCTACGTGTTGCATTATGTGTTCATCACCAAGAGTCAGTTCTCTTTCCATCACCATATATTTGTGTCCTTGTCCCTTCCCCCCACCCACCTCCACCCCTACCTTCAGGTAACTACTAAATTATTGACTGTGTCCATGAGTCTTGTTTCTTTGTTGCTTTCAGTTTTATGTTCCAGCTATAAGTGAAGTCATATGGTTCTTGTTTTTTTTCTGTCTGGCTTATTTTGCTTAGCACGATGATCTCAAGGTCCATCCATTTTATTGTTTTTGTTTTTTGTTTGTTTGTTTTGTTTGTTTTTTGGGGTAGCTCCCTGGCTGGGAATTGAACCCAGGCTGTGTTGCTGAGAGTGCCGAAGCCTACCCACTACACCACTAGGAAACGCCCTATCCATGTTATTGTAAATAGCTGTGTTTCACCATTATTTATCATTGACAAAGCTTTTTTAAAACATTAAATAAATTATGGGTTCAGCAACATGGCGACCACAGAGGGGATCCCTGAAACCTCTCCTGGAAAATACAGTTGAATGGCTGGGATGTGACATGGGGTAACTCTTGAGTGGCACAGTCTCAGCTGAGAGATCCCTGCATAGCAAGAAAACACTTGAAGGTCAGAGAAATGAGGGCAAGCAGGAGAAGAGGGAGGGAACAGAGTGGTTTGGAGACTTGTGGCTGTGGATTGCAACCCACGGCTGCAGATTGTGACGTGACTATGACTAAGCAATGTGATCCTTGGCAGGTAGGGGGCCAACTGACAACAAGAGTGGAGGCGAGAGCAGCTGAAACCCTGTGAGACCATGGACAAGTTGGACCAAGCAGCAGCATGTTAGGGCCCCAGTCTGAACTCCTTACCCAGGAGCAACTCAGAGGCTGAACAGAGCATCCAAACTGCCCTAGGTAGGAATAGGGCCCCCAGCTGCAGCATCACACCACTCTGGGTGAGTTTGAAACTTGAGAGAGGCTGCTGTAGAAACACTGAAATGCAGTCCAGGGTGAAATGTGGGCTCAGGAGAAGGGAGAAAGGCTGAGCTCATAGCGAGCACTTGGCCCTGACCAACATGAACGCTGCCCGCCCACTATCTGCTTGCCCTGCATTGGCTTCCTCCCTCCTCCCCAGCTTGCCTGACCAACCTGAGGAAGCAGAGTTACAGCAGACGGTACTGACCCCTAGCCCAGGCAGAGGCTCGAGATCCCTAGCTCTCTTCCAAAACTTGCCCCCCAGCACCACCTAGTGTCTTCTCTACAGCAAGACACTACAGTGATACCAACTAGGAAAAGAAAGAGAGACCTCTCCATATCTGCCACAGGAAAAGCCCTCATGCCCAGAAAAGGAAACATTTCAAACAATATAAGTACATTAGGATTCAAAGTCTCTCAAAGAAAATGAAAACTCTCCAGAAAAGGATCTTATAGATCTGGAAATACATGATCTAAGTGACACAAAATACAAGGCTGCAGTTCTAAAAACTCTCAGAGAAATGAAAAAATATTGGCAGAGCACCCTGACTGAGATGAATGATCTCAGAAGAAATCTGTGAACCAAAGGAACATTTTAACAAAGAAATTGAAAATATAAAAAAGAATCAAATGGAAATTCAGAGATATTGAAGTAAAAGAACTGAGAAATGAACTAACCCCCATAGGATACAGGGCCAACCAGACGGAGGAAAGAATTAGTGAAACTGAAGATCGGAACATGGAAACAACACAGAAAGAAGAAGATAGGGACTTTGGAGTCAAAAGGACTGAAAGAACTCTACAAGAACTATCTGACTCCATTAGCAAAAACAATATTAGAATAATAGGCTTAGATGAAGGGGCAGAAGAAAACTCTACAGAGAGCATATTCAAACAAATAGTAGATGAGAACTGTCCAAACAATTGGAAAGATCTGGAACCCCAAATTCAATTAGAAAATAGGTCCCCTAGCTACTTGGACCATAGAAAATCTTCTCCAAGGCACATTATAATAAAGATGTCAAAAACCTAAGAGTTTTCAAAGCAGCCAGGGTGTGTGTGTGTGTGTGTGTGTGTAAACTATAGCCTTTAAAGGAAAGCCCCTCAGGTTATCATCAGACTTCTCAGCAGAAACTACAAGCCAGGAGGGAATGGAATAAAATATTCAAGATATTAAAAGAGAAGTTTCCAGCCAAGAATAAATTATCCAGCAAAATTACCCTTCCTATGTGAAGGAGGAATAAAGACCTCAGACATACAGAAGCTGAGGGAATTCTCCAGCACAAGGCCAGCATTTCAAGAAATACTGAAGGAGGCTCTTCAACTTGAAACAAAAAAATCAAGTGGGAAAGAGTTGGAACCACAAAAGGGGGCGGGGGGAGGAAGTAATAGCCATAAGAAATCCTCATATGTCAATCATCACCCTAAATATAAATGGACTGAACTCACCAATAAAGAGGCACAGAGTAGCAGACTGGATTACAAAAATAAAATCCATCTCTAAAAGACAGACCTCAGCCATAAGGACAAACACAGACTCAGAGTGAAAGGATGGAAAACAATACTCGAAACAAATGGCATCCAGAGAAAAGTAGGAGTTGCCATACTGATATCTGATGAAACAGACTTCAGGATAAAGAATATAACGAGGGGGATTCCCTGGTGGTCCAGTGGCTAGGCTTCAGCACTCTCACCGCTGTGGCCTGGGTTCGCTTCCCAGTCAGGGAACCAACCAAAAATAATAATAATAATGAGACAAAGATGGACATTTCATAATGATAAAAGGGACAATACAACAAGAAGACATGACACTCATTAATATATATGCCCCACAATCAGGAAGCACTAAAATATACAGAGCAACTACTAACAGATCTGAAAGGAGAAACTATCAAAAACACAATGATAGTAGGGGACCTAAACACTCGCTTAACAGCCATGGACAGATCATCCAAACAGAAAATAAATAAGGAAATATTAGCTATAAATGATACATTGCAGCAATTGGACATAATAGACACTTACAGGACACTACATTTGACGACAAAAGATTATACCTTTTTTCTACTGCACATGGAACATTCTCAAGAATGGACTATATGCTAGGACACGAAACTCAGCCTCAGCAAATTCAAGAAGACTGAAATCATACCAGTGTATTCTCAGACCACAAAGCTTTGAAATTGGAGATCAATTGCAAAAAGCAGAAAAAAATCACATGTGGGAGTTCCCTGATGGTGTAGTGGCTTAAGGCTTCGGCGTTGGCGCTGTCAGCGCTGCGACCTGGGTTCGATTCCCAGTCAGGGAGCTACCCACATACCAAAAAGCAAAAAAAAAAAAAAAAAAAAAAAAATCACATGTACCTATAGATTAAACAACATCTTATTAAAAAAGTCTGGATCAAAAAAGAAATAAAAGATTAAAAAATATATAGAAACTAATGACAATAAAAATAAAACGTCAAAATTATTGGGATGCAACAAAAGCAGTAGTAAGAAGGAAATTTGTATCATTATACGACTATCTTAAGAAACAAGAAAAATCACAGGTAAACTTCCTAACATCCCATCTTAAAGAACTAGAAAAAGAAGAACAGGAAAAAACCAAAGTCAGCAGAAGGAAAGAAATAATAAAAACTAGAGCAGAGCTAAATGAAATTGAGAACAGAAAGGCAATAGGAAAAATTAATGCAACAAAGAGCTGGTTCTTTGAAAAAATCAATAAAATTGACAAACCTCTGGCTAGGCTAACCGAAGGATGAAAACAAAGGACACAAATATCCAAAATTAGAAAAGAAGGGAGAAATTACCACTGATACCACAGAAATACAAAGGATTATAAGAAAATATTATAAAGGGCTTTATGCCGCCAAATTTAACAACCAAAAAGAAATGGACAAGTTTCTAAAAACATACAGTCTACCTAGACTGAACCAAGAACTGAGTAATCTAAATAGACCTATCTATAGTAAAGAAATTGAAACAATCATCCAAAACTTCCCCAAAAGCGAAAGCCCCAGACCAGACGGTCTCACCAATTAATTTTACCAAGCATTCAAAGAATTAATGCCTATCCTTCTCAGATTCTTCCAAAAAATTGAAGATGAGGCAATAGTTCCCAACTCATTCTATGAGGCCAAAATTACCTTAATACCAAAACCTGGTAAGGACAACACTAAAAAAAGAAAAGTATAGACCAATACTCTGATGAACACAGATGCAAAAATCCTAAACAAAATGTAAGCAAATAGAATACAACAGTGCACAAAAAGATTATATGCCATGATCAGGTGGGATTCATCCTAGGAACACAAGGATGGTTCCACATATGCAAATCAATCAGTGTGATACACCATATAAACAAACTAAAAGATAAAAAGCATACGATCATATCAGTTGATGCAGAAAAAGCATTTGGCAAGATACAACATCCATTTATGATCAAACACTGAATAAAATGGGTATAAAAGCAAAGTACCTCAACATAGTAAAGGCCATATATGACAAACCCTCAGCTAATATACTGAAGGGGGAAAAGCTGAAGCCTATTCCCCTAAAATCAGAAACAAGACTGGGATGCCCGCTGTTGCCACTGCTATTCAATATAGTGCTGGAAGTTCTAGCCAGACCAATCAGGCAAGACAAAGGAATTAAAGGTACCCAAATAGGGAGAGAAGTCAAACAGTCACTATTTGCAGATGACATGATCCTTTATATATAAAATTCCAAAGACTCCACCAGAAAACTATTAGAAACAATAAACAAATACAGTAAAGTCACAGGATACAAAATCAACATAAAAAAATAAGTTGCATTTCTATATAGAAACAACCTCTTCAGAAAAGAAACGAGAATAAATACCTTTTGCAATCGCAACAAAAAGAATGAAATACCTGGGAATTAAGTTAACAAAAAACATGATGGACTTACACATGGAAAACTGCAAGACACTTTTCAAATAAACTGAAGAAGACACAAAGAAGTGGAAAGATATTCTGTGTTCATGGATAGGAAGACTTAACATTGTTAAAATGGCCATATTACCCAAAGCAATTTACAGATTTAATGCCATTCCCATCAAAATCCCACAAACATACTTACACAAAATAGATGTTAAAATTATCTGATTTGTATGGAACCACAAAAGGCCTCGAATAGCCAAAGCAATCCTACATAAAAAGAATAAGGCTGGAGATATCACATTTCAATGTATACTACAAAGCATCAATAATCAAAACAGGGAGTTCCCTGGTGGTGTAGTGGCTTAAGGCTTTGTCACTGGCGCTGTCAGTGCTGTGGCCTAGGTTCGATTCCTGGCCAGGGAACTACCCACATACAAAAAAAAAAAAAAAATCAAAACAGCTTGGTAATGGCAGAAAAAGAGACACACAGACCAATGGAACAGAATCGAAAATCCAGTAATAAATCCACAAATATATGGACAAATAATTTTTTAGAAAGGAGTGAAAAATATTCAATGGGGAAAAGAAAGACTTTTCAGGAGATGGTGCTGGGAAAACTGGAAAACCATATACAAGAGAATGAATCTGAGCTGTGAACTGTCACCATATGCCAAAATTAATTCAAAATAGATTAATGACCTCCACATAAGAGCCAAAACAATAAACTGTATAGAAGAAAACACTTATATTAAACTTATAGACCTCAGGAGGACTTCATGAACCTGACCTCAAAGACAAGGGAGGTAAAAGAAAAAAAATAAATGAATGGGACTATATCAAACTGAAAAGCTTCTGCACAGCAAAAGAAACCATCAACAAAGCAAAGAGACAGCCACCTGAATGGGAGAAAATATTTGCAAATAACGCATCTGATAAGTGACTAATATCTTAAATAGATAAAGGACTTGGAGTTCCCTGATGGTGTAGTGGCTTAAGGCTTCGGCGTTGGTGCGGTCAGTGCTGCGGCCTGGGTTCGATTCCCAGCCAGGGAGCTACCCACATACCAAAAAGAAAAAAAAAAAAAAAAAAAAAAGATAAAGGACTAGTACAACTCAACAACAAAAAAACAAACAACCCAATTAAAAAGTGGGCAGAGGACGTGAACAGACACTTCTCCCATGAATACATACAGATGGCCAACAGACATATGAAACAATGCTCAACTTCATTAGCTATCAGGGAAATGCAAATCAAAACCCCAATGAGATACCACCTCACACCTGTTAGAATGGCTATTATCAGCAAAACAAGGAATAACAAGTGCTGGAGAGTCTGTGGAGAAAAAATGAACCCTTACACACTGCTGGTGAGAATGCAAATGGGTACCACTGATATGGAGGACAGTGTGGAGGTTCCTCAGAAAATTGGAAATGGAGTTACCATATGACCTGGCAATCCCCCTCTGAGTACCCCCCAAATTTAAAAACCTTAGTCCGCAATGACTGATGTACTCCAATGTTCATCACAGCACTGTTCATGAGGCCAAGATATGGAAACAACCAAAGTGCCCTTTGATAGAAGACTGAATAAAGGAGCTATGGTACATATACATAATGGAATATTTCTCAACTATAAGAAAAGATGAAATGCTGCCATTTGCAACAAAATGGATGGACCTTGAGAACATCATGCTAAGCGAAATAAGCCAGACAGAAAAAACAAGAAGCTTACGACTTCACTTACATTTGAAATATAAAACTGAAAGCAACAAAGAAACAAAAACTCATAGAAATAGTTTTGTGGTTACCTGAGGGCAAATGGGGAGGGGTGGAAGAAGAGGGAGGGGGCGTCAAATATATGGTGATGGAAAGAGAGTTGACACTGGGTGGTGAACACAAAATGCAACACATAGATGATGCACTGTAGAATTGTACACCTGACATCTACGTATTTCTTGGTAACTGATGTCAACCCAATTAAGTCTTAACAATAAAAAATAAATTAATTAAATAAAATTATAGTCATTGCATTATTAACCACTGCTATGTGCTGAATTGTGTCTCCCCTACTCCTGCCCCATCCAATTCATATTTGGAAGTCCTAACCTCTAATACTTTAGAACAGTGGTTCTCAATCTGTGGGTTGCGACCCCTTTCACAGGAGTTGCCTAAGACCATCGGAAAACACGTATTTCCAATGGTCTTAGGAACCGAGATAACACTCCTCTATCCGTCTCCAGACGGGTCTGCCCTGATGCAGATATGCCCACATATGAGTACCCAGCATGATGAGATCATCGCGCCAACTCTATCACATACACCCCGTACAAATACAGGTGTATGTGACAGGGTTGGCACCATAATGTACTTATGCGGACCAGTCACACCTGTGTAGAGAGCAGCTACCAATAATTTTATGATTGGGGGTCACCACAACATGAGGAACTGTATTAAAGGGTCACTGCTAGGAAAGTTGAGAACCACGGCTTTAGAATGTGACTGTACTTAGAGATAGGGTCTTTAAAGATGTAATTAAGTTAAAATGAATGAATGGGTCCTAATCCAATATGATTGGTATCCTTATAAAGAAGAAATTAGGACACAGACATACCCAGAGGTAAGACCATATGAAGATAGAAGGTTGGCAGCCATCTACAAGCCAATGAGAGGTCTCAGAAGACACCAATGTTGCTAACACCTTGATCTCAGACTTCAGGCCTCCAGAATTATGAGAAAATTTTTGTTTAAGCTAGTCAGTCTGTGGTACTTTGTTATGGCAGCCCTAGCAAACTAGTACAACCTCTATGAAAAATTCTAATAGATTAATCAAGAATGATTATTTATAAAAAAGTATGCTATCTTCTTTTCTATAGGTTAGTTTTGCTTATAGTCTGAGAATCTATCATTATTTCAGATTTCTTTGTCCTCTCTGTGAGTTCCACTGGTTTATGGAGCTGTGGCACTGCATTCTTGGTTCAGTACTTCATCATACACAGTAACAAGGCTAATTAATTCCACAGTTTCATCCTTGAGTTCACTCAGAAGAACTGCTTGGTGGATACTTCTGAGTTGCTAAGTTCGGTTATATGAGGGCTGTCCAGAAAGTATCCAGCCATGAAATATGAAAAATGGAGGCATTTATGGCTGGATTTTTTTCCACACAGCCCTCACATAATTGGATTTTTATAAAATAAGTAATGTCTCATCATAAAATTTAAAAACTACAATTGTTTTTATTTTTATTTATTTATTTTTTTGGGGTAGCTCCCTGGCTAGGAATCGAACCCAGGCCTCAGCGTTGAGAGCGCTGAAGCCTAGCCACTACACCACCAGGGAACTCCCTACAATTGTTTTTAAACAGTTTATATCACAAACAAAATTTAATTCCAGATACATAAAGGCTTTAAATGTGATCATTAAAACATTAAGTATCTTAGAAGAACATCTGGGAGTTTAGACCTACAATCAATCACTGGAGGAGATACCTAAACAAAGAAAAATGAAAAGTTGTTGCATCCTGCATGACACAGGCAGTGGGGGAATGGGAAGGGCAGTGCAAGGTAGTGAAACACAGCAGCCAAAAATAAGTTTCAAGCGGGGCCAAGGGGCTCCAGCCTCATGGACTGAAAGAGAGCCCCAAATCAAGCCACCACGTAACTCTTAGTAGTGAGCATACGAGGAAGTAAAACTGGTTATTCCATGGTCTGTGCGTAACGTTGCCTAGGGGTCTGCCTTTTTTTCCGAAAGTCCCCATTGGGTTTCAACATGCATTGTATCTATAAGAACAGTTAGCCCCAAGGACTCAGTGTACCAAAACCACCCCAGGGGGTAGGCTCATTACCTAAATCATTCCTGTTGGCACATGACCGATATTGTTCTTTCAGGTCACCATGTGAGCACTATGGGACACAAGGCAGCCAGGGGATTGATGATTAACCTCAGAAAGAGTGAGGGGCTGTGCCTCACTTCTGTAGAGCCCAAGCTCTCTCCTGTTGGCCTCTACGTGACTGTGCCTGTCTTAGGTTGCTCCTCCCTTGAGGAATCTTACCCATCATTGACTAACCAGGCATCCTCTGGGGCCATACAGGGTGATGTGACCTATTCTATGTCCCAGTGGCCTCCACGCTTAGCTCCTGCCTTAGGATGCCATGGGGAATGCATGAGGGGACAGATGGTTTGGCAGTTGTAAGGCAACAGAAAGTACTATAAAAGAAAAAGGAAAAGATACTTACATAAAAATTTGATGAAAATGCCAACAAACTAATTCTGTTATGTTACCTATTTACAATATTTTCCCTCTCATTTACCCCTCCATATCCCTCCGAATTTGCTGCTGGAAGTACCATCTCCCTTTGCCCACTCACCTGGCATCTGACACACCAACTGCAACAAGGATTAAGCTTTCCGATTCATACATTTCTATAATACAGGCTTCTACTACTGGAACTTAAGAGTTTTCCATCTTGTTTTTCCTGTCACTTCCTGCCCTTGTTTTATTTGCTGATCTTTTTTTTTTTTTTTTAGCTTTTTGGTGTGTGGGTAGCTCCCTGACTGGGAATCGAACCCAGGTCCCGCAGCGCTGACAGCTGACAGCGCCAACGCTGAAGCCTTAAGCCACTACACCATCAGGGAACTCCTGCTGAGTCTTTTTTACTATAAGTACGTACCTTGGGATTCCTTCTGCTGGGCCTGGGGCAATCCCAGGCTCAAGTTTGTGCTCTTATGTTGTCTTTTTCCCAGCAGGAAAATCAAGCAACTGTTTTTTTCTAGTGCTTGCAGGCTGGGACCATTACGATTCTGGAGCAGTGCTGTCCAACAAAAATGTAAGCCTTATAAGTAATTTTAAATTTGCTAGTAGCTACATTAAAAAGGTAAAAAGAAACAGGTAAAATTAATTGTAATGTATTTTATTTAACCCAATAAATCTTAAAATATTTCAACATAATCTATATTTTATATGTGGGTAGTTCCCTGCCCGGGAATTGAACCCAGGCCGCAGTGTTGACAGCACCAGCGCCGAAGCCTTAAGCCACTACACCACCAGGGAACTCCCCATAATCTATATTTTAAAAATGAGATATTTTACATTTTTGTATACAAAGTCTTTTAAATCCAGTTTGTATTTTATACCTATGAGGGCTGTCCAGCAGGTATCCAGCCATGTAATGACAATATTACACTGACAGTGGCTGGATTTTTTCTGGACAGACCTTGTATAACACATCTCAATTTGAACTACATTTGCAGTTCTCAGTAACCACATGTGGCTAGTGGCTGTGATATTGGACAACACAGTTCTAGAGGAACCCATCCCCTGTGGGCCTTGCAGTTCATAACATTTTCATTCCTTCACTTTGGATTACTGCCTTTTCCAAATTCATGAAGACTTCGGAGTGTAAAGGTGCTATAAGTCTTCAAAAGAATACCCTTTATCATAAACTATTAACTCTCAATACTTACCTTTAGGCTGTTTCCAAAACTTAATTCCATCTTCAATAGCTATATTTCCCATACAGAGGGGATTGGAGCCAATAGGAGAATATAGTAGTAGTTGGTAGTGTGGGTTGTTATCTTGACCGCCATTTACTATCTGCAGGGCATTGGGCAAATTACACGATCTACGGCTCAGTTCCTTAGTCTGTAAAATGGGGATATTTACAGTACTCGATCCTTATGAAGATTAAAGTTATTATTTTTTTTTTTTGCTTTTTGGTATGTGAGTAGCTCCCTGACTGGGAATTGAACCCAGGCCGCAGCGCTGACAGCGCCAGCGCCCAAGCCTTAAGCCACTACACCATCAGGGAACTCCTAAAGTTCTTAATACAGTATATATGGAGCCTGGGACCATTATAATTCTGGAGCAGTGGTGTAATCAGTGCTTACAAAAATGTAAGCCTTGTAAATTATAAATTTGCTAGTAGCTACATTAAAAAGGTAAAAAGGAACATCTAAAATTAATTCTAATGTATTTTTATTGAACCCAATAAATCTAAAATATCATTTCATCATAACCTATATTTTAAAATGAGGTATTTATGGAACAGTGCCAGGTATAGTAAATATTCAAGACATGTTAGCTATTGTTCTAGTAAACTAGTTGCAGGCCCTGAGGTAAGTCCTTAGAAAACACCAGAAATTGTGAGCGACTAAATTACAGCGCGGGTTGAGAACTAGGCCTCAGGCTATCACCGACGCAGGACCGCTGCGCCTAAGTAAAGCCTAAGTAAAAAACGTCACTTTTTCCCTTCCGGATTTCTTGGTCGGTTCTTTCTGGTGAAGGCTGAGGCGCGAGGTAACTGAGGGAAGCCTTGGGAGAGACTTCACGGAGACAACTGTTCTTTCAGGTTGTGAGTCGGGTACCCACTGGAAGCAGGAGGGATGGACTCCCTAACTCTCCAGCTACTTAGGTACCCTCCCCGAAGTAAGACCCTATACCGGCCTTAAGCCTGACAAACGCCCCGCCCTCCAGCCTGCGTCTGCGGTGAGGGGTCGGCGCGGAGAACGCGCAGGACCGTGGGTCCGGCCCCGCCTACCGCCCGCCGGACTCGATCCCGGAGCGGACGCGCTAGCCTGACGCACTGAAGCTCCGCAGCCAATCCGGAAGCGTGAAGCAGATTTAAATGAAGACAACTGGTGAACTAGCTACCGGTCAGCTCTTGGGGCTGAGAGTTGGTTGTCTTGTGTTCTGTGTTGAAGATGTGGCGGGTGAGAAAACTAAACCTTCGCTTGTCGCCTTCCTGCCATTTGATGAGCGGGAGACGCTCATGGAGGGAGACAGCTGGGTCGGGTGGCATGTGGAATGTTTTGTTAATCCTGCGGCTTCCGCGCGACTGGAGTTAGAAGAAGCCTCTTATTGCTCCATGAGCTTCTTAGGGAGGGAGAAAGGGCGGGCTGGTAGAGCCCAGTTTTCCTCACACTTGTTTTTTCTTTCTCAGGGAAAACCGTCTATGAGAACTCCTCTCCAAGAACTTAGCCTGCAGCCTGGTGCCCTCACCAGCTCTGGAAAAGGACCCCCGATATGCTACTCGCTGACCCCACAATTGTGCAAACCGGGCCTTCAGGTGAGATTCGCCTCTCCAGTTTCTCGACTGGGCTTTTTGCCGAGGCGAGAGCTCTGAGGAACAGAGGGCCAGAGCTGGGACGTAATTAATAATGATAATGAAGTCTTCTACTTTCGTGACATCCATTTACAGCTTTTCAGGCCAACAGAGAGGTGCCCTAGGGTGGTTAAAGGAAATCCACTGAGAACCTGGAGTTCTAGTTAGTTGTTTGATTTTATCACCTCCTTCCCGTTCAGTCTTTACCGAACTACAGAGAAATACAATCTCTTCGAATTAGTAGTAGTCAGTCTCCTAACATTGGCTCACTTACGCAGAGGTTAGACAGCTGCCACCCTTTCTATTTTTCTCTCTTTCTGATGAGAACTACGTAGTTTATTTCCCTCTTGCTCTGCCTTCTGCATCATCAGGTATAGCTACTGTTACTCTTTGAAATAAGAAGATTTGCTTTTGAGCATATTTTGTGTTTCATTGACCTATTTTTTTTAAGTAATTTTTTTGTTTGTTTGTTTGTTTTTTGGTATGTGGGTAGCTCCCTGGCTGGGAATCGAACCCAGGCCGCAGCGCTGACAGCGCCAACGCCGGAGCCTTAAGCCACTACACCATCACGGAACTCCATCATTGACCTATTGATCTCTCTGTTCTTTTTTCATGCAACCTGAATTATTTTTGAAAGGAGATAGGATATAAATAAAGTAGTTTAGAGGAAGAAAGAAGAATATGCAAAGATAGATGGTAGTCTGAGTAACAGATGTATAAAGTTAGCAGTCTTTTTTGAAAAAAAAGTTAAAACCTGTCCAATAGAACTTTCTGAAATGATGGAAATGTTTGCTTATCTGTGCTATCCAGTATGGTAGCTATTAGTTATATGACTATTGAGCACTTGGGGAGTTCCCTGATGGTGTAGTGGCTTAAGGCTTCGGCACTGGCGCTGTCAGCGCTGCGGCCTGGGTTCGATTCCCAGTCAGGGAGCTACCCACATACCAAAAAAAAGCAAAAAAAAAAAAACAAAACAAAACAAGACTATTGAGCACTTGAAAGATTGGCTACTGTGACTGAGGAACTAAATTTTTAGTTGTATTTAATTTTAATTTAAACAGCTACATGAGAGTAGTGGCTACCATATTAGACAGTACAGCTTAGGTAGAAAAGAAATAAATACTAATTGGGAACTGTTCTTCATAGAGTTTATAGAAGTTAACCATAGCCACATCAGAGAATTTAGGATTCTCTGCCTTCCTAACTAGAAGGCTAACTACCTTCTGACATAGTTGGGAAGGAGTTTTTCTGCTTTTTAAAATTTTGATTATTTATATAATAGATGTTTATTGTTTGAAACATTTAAACAATATATAAATAATAAGAAAGAAAATATATTTCTTTTTTTTTTTTGGGGGGGCTTTTTGGTATGTGGGTAGCTCCCTGGCTGGGAATCGAACTCAGGCCGCAGAGCTGACAGTGCCAGCGCCGAAGCCTTAAGCCACTACACCATCAGGGAACTCCCAAGAAAGAAAATATATTTCTATTAGATAACTATATTTGAAAATCCTTTATTGCATTGCTTTATGTGTCTGCATATGTATGTGTATGTATTATTACACACACACACCCTCGCCATATATTATAATACTTTTTTATCAAGGCAATTTTTTCCCCTTCTCTCTCTCTCTCTCTTTTTTTTTTTTGTATGTGGATAGTTCCCTGGCCAGGTTCGCCGCAGCGCTTACAGCGCCAGCGAGGAAGCTGAAGCCTTAAGCCGCTACACCACCAGGAAACTCCCTTTCTTTTTTTTTTTTTTTGCTTCACTTTTCCTCTCTCATTTGCCCTTCCCTGGAATGAATTCCTCCTACATATGCCCTGCTCTTCCCAAGTAACCAGTTCATTTTAATATCCTGATATGTATCCTTCTATATATTTTTTCTGTTCTTTTAATGATATGCAAACATACAAAATTATTTTATTGATAGATCACAATATACAGTTAGTGCTCATTATTTGTAGTGGTTATAGTCTATGAAGTCTCTGTGAATACTTAATTAGCAAATACTGAACTGCTGCTACTTCTAGGGGAAATACAAGGTTATGTATGTCCCTGCAAGCTTCTTTTTTTTTTTTGCTTTTTGGTATGTGGGTAGTTCCCTGGCTGGGAATTGAACCCAGGCCACAGTGTTGACAGCGCCGAAGCCTTAAGCCACTATACCACCAGGGAACTCCCGCCTACAAGCTTCTGATCAAACATTTGCGTTGGCCAATCAATACATAAACTTATTTTATGTGTATGTCTGTTTTAAAACACCTTATTTAATATATATTGTTGATTCATTAACATTGAACTCACAGCCAACAGCACTCCTGCCTGAATGAAGCTTATCTAATGCTCATAAAGCACATCACTGCTTTCTTGCACTTTGCAACATTAGCAGCACTTCAGCACTATGGGGACCATTTAAAACAGCAAAATCACCAACAAAAAGCACAAAAGTGTGAAAACCATGGCACTAAATAGATTATGAAAAGGATATTTGTTTACAGTATGATAGCTAAAATAAGAAGGCATGGGAGTTCCCTGATGGTGTAGTGGCTTAAGGCTTCGGCGTTGGCGCTGTCAGCGCTGCGGCCTGGGTTCGATCCCCAGTCAGGGAGCTACCCATATACCGAAAAGTAAAATAAGAAGGCAGAATGTCATCTTGTTTAACCTCACCCGGGAATGTGTATTTCAGGTGATTCATATTTTTTGCCACTCTGCATTCCACAGATGACCAAAAATGCTGCAAGTATTGATTTGGGGGTTACAAATAAATTTTAGTTAGTAGGCAAATTCACAAAAACTGAATTCACAAATAATGAGGATTGACTGAGTACATTCCTCTATGTGTTGCTTTTCTCATTCAACTATGTGATGCAGCCCTTGAGCCTGCGCCTCTCTCTTCTCTCTCTCTCTCTCTCTCCATAAGATACTATGGTATGCATGAATCATAATTTATTCATAAATGGTCATTTATTTGTTTTTGTTTCTGTGAACAATGCTAACATAAATATCTTTGTACTTATATTAAGTACTGAAACATTTTTAGGACTAGGGTTGTTGAGTTGAAGGAAAGATGTTTTTAATTGTAATAAATTTTGCCAGATTGCTATCTAAAATAGCTATTTCTCCAGCATTACATAAGGATATTCATTTTCCCACATCACCTCTTGTGGTAGTTGTTAGAGATCTTTGAAATTTCAGCCAGTCTGATGTAGAATCTCATTGTTACTTTAATTTGTATTTTCTTGACTACTGATGAGTATATCTTTTATTTTTTTTATTTTTTTTGTTTTTTTGTTTTTTTTTTTCTTTTTGGTATGTGGGTAGCTCCCTGGCTGGGAAGAGTATATCTTTATATGTGTGTTGGTTACTCCATTTTGCCATGTATAATGTGCTCCCACATTTTTAGCCTAAATTTTCAGGGGAAAAAAATCTTTCATTTTAACTTTTTAATTCAAATTTTTTTTATATTTAGGTACTTGTTTTTGTATTATAAAGGAGTTTTAGCATTATTTTTTAACATAGTACAAGGAATTTTATGTAACAATTATAAAACACAAGAACAGATACAAGGTACAAGAAATTTTATGTAGGAGTTCCCTGATGGTGTAGTGGCTTAAGGCTTCAACGCTGGCGCTGTCAGCACTGCGGCCTGGGTTCGATTCCCAGTCAGGGAGCTACCCACATACCAAAAAGCAAAAAAAAAAAAAAAAGAAATTTTATGTATAAAAACTTTTTTTTTTTTTTTTTTTGCTTTTTGGTATGTGGGTAGCTCCCTGACTGGGAATTGAACCCAGGCCGCAGCGTTGACAGCGCCAATGCTGAAGCCTTAAGCCACTACACCATCAGGGAACTCCCTATGTATAAAAACTTTTTTAATATAAAAATAAACCCCATTTATCAGATTCCAGGGTGTTACTTTGCACACGAATATCATTATATATTTCTAGAGTTACACTTTTAACTCATAAGCATAAATAAAATAATTAAAAACATTTATATAGGTACAGAATTAGTACTACCCACATATAATATGCATCCTTATTTTTTTCCTCACAAATTTAGGCAAAAAAGTACACATTATACGTGTCAAAATACATTATTTGGATTTGCTCTTTTGTGAAATGCTTATTTATATTATTTGCTCATTTTTCTATTGGATTTTTTACTCTTTTTAGTCATTTTTGTAAGTGTTTTTTGTATATGATAGTCATCCTTTGTCATGCTTTTTAGTAGTTTACAATTTTCTTTTGATTTTGGAGTGGTTCTTAATTTTCAAGTGCTTAAAAACCTTTTTCTGTCACCTTTTAAATTCATTTCCTTGCGTTATGCTCAGATTGTAATTTATTTTCTTTGTAGCCAAGTAGAGGATGCATTTTTCTAAGTGTTCCATGAACATATGAATAAAGCATATTCACTGTTTGAGGGTTGTCACATTCCATTTGTATCCATCAATGGATAGTTAATTACTCTGTCTTTGTATGTTTTCTAGTCTGCCAGATTAATTGAGTTTTACAAGAGGTGTTTCAAAGTGATTTTTTAAAAAATTGTGGTAAGATACACATAACATAAACTCTACTATTTTAACCATTTTTAAATGCACAGTTTGGTAGTGTTAAGTATATTCATATTGTGCAGCCATTTTCCAGAACTCTTTCCATTTTGCAAAAGATGGAAACTATACTCATTAACCAATAACTTCCCATTCTTCCCTCTCCAAACCCCTGGCAACTAACTACCTTTCTACTTTCTGTCTCTCTGACTACTCTAGAAACCTCATATGAAAGGAGTCATACAGTATTTCTTCTTTTGTGACTGGCCTATGTCACTTAGCATAATGTCTTCAAGATTCATTCATGTTATAGTATGTGTCAGAATTCTTCCTTCTTAAGGCTGAATAATATTCCATTGTATGTATACACCACACTTTGTTTATCCATTCATCTGTCAATGGACAGATGGGTTCCTTCTACATTTTGACTATTGTGAATAATGCTGTAAATGCTGCAATGCACATAGGTGTACAAATATCTCTTCTAAACCTTACTTTCAATTATTTTGGGTATATACCCAGAAGTGGAATTGCTGGATCATATGGTAATTCTATTTTTAATATCTTGGAAGAACCACCATACTATTTTTTATAGTAGTTGCACCATTTTACATGCCTACCAATAGTGCATAAGGGTTCCAATTTCTCCACATCCTCACCAACACTTGTTTGTTTGTTCTTTCATTCGTTCTCTTTCTTTCTTTCGTTTCTTTTTCTTTCTTTCTTTTTTGTTAGTGGCCATCCTAATGGGTGTGAGATGTTATCTCATTGTATTTTTTATTTGCATTTCCTTAAAGATTAGTGATGTTGAGCCTCTTTTCATGTGCTTATATGTCATTTGTATATTTTCTTTGGAGAAGTCTATTCAAGTACTTTGCCTATTTTTAAGTTGGGTTATTTATTTTATTTGTTGTTGTTGACCTGTAGTTCTTTATGTATTCTGGATATTGATTCCTTTTCAGTTTTGTGATTTGCAAATATTTTATCAAGAGGTTTTTTTTTTAAAGGAATAAATAGGAAGTGGATAAATATAGCAAAAATTTTAAGATGTACTTTTGCATTTAAAAATATCTTTGGCTTTCTGGGTTATTTGGTGCAGATTGATTTATGTGTTTTATATCATATATCTTCAATTATGTCTTTTATCAAAATAGTGCTATAACCTTACATTATACCTTGTCTGCTATTAATAATGCTTCCTCTCCTTTCTCTGCTTTTGCCTGGGATCTCTTTGCTGTTCACTTTATTTTATTTTATTTTTTTTTTTTCACTTGTGCATTTTTTTTTTATTGGGGTGACATCTATTAGCAAGGATTACATAGTCACTTTATTTTCTGCTTTTCTGTTAGCACTTTGAAAGAAAAACTTTTAAAAATTAAATAAAATGTTTGAAAGTAAATGTACAGCTTAACATTGCCAGAATATCAGAAGCCCTTTTTAGCTCAGTCTTGTGTTTTAAAGTTTCATCCATTGCTGTAAAAGAAATTTCATGTAAGTCTGATTCTTTTTTTTTTTTTTAAATGATTAGTCATTAAAACTTTTAATGACTTCCTTGTAGTTAAGAAATTGTATCTTTTCTTGTACTTTTTTTTTTTTTTTGGTTGCTAATCCTGCTTGGAACTTGTGAGCCATTTCAATATGCAAACTTTTCTTTTTTCTTTTTTTTTTTTTTTGGCTTTTTGGTATGTGGGTAGTTCCCTGACTGGGAATCGAACCCAGGCCGCAGCACTGACAGCACCACTGCTGAAGCCTTAAGCCACTACACCATCAGGGAACTCCATCTTTCTTTACCTTAGAGAGATTTTCTTCTAATATTTGTTAATCAGTGCTTCATCTATATATGTTCTCTTTTCTCCTGGAATTTGTTTTATTCACATTAGGTTTATTGGATTTATCTTTTAATTCTCTTAGCTTTTCTCTCAGATTACTTTTCTTTTGCATATTTATCTTTGCTTTAAGATATAATATTTCTTCATTTGATTGTCCAGGCCAGTAATTCCACTAATCATCATCTTTCAATTCCTTTTACTGAAATTTTTTGTTTAAAAATAATATTTATTATATCCAGAAAGTGTGTGTGTATGTAGAGGTGGTACTCGAATCTTTTTACATGGTTCAAATTGCCATCTGTTTCTTTCTCAGCTGTATTTTGTTAGGGTCTACTTTTCTATCTTAGGGTTTGTCCTTTCTTTGGCTACTAGATCCACTTAAGTCAGCGGTTCTCAACCTGTGGGTCACGACCCCTTTGGGGGTCAAACGACCCTTTCACAGGGGTCGCCTAAGACCATCGGAAAGCACATAATGTACTTAATGCGGACCAGTCACACATGTGTAGAGAGCAGCTACCAATAATTTTATGGTTGGAGGTCACCACAACATGAGGAACTGTATTAAAGGGTCGTGGCATTAGGAAGGTTGAGAACCACTGACTTAAGTACATTCGTATTTTCCTTTTCTTGTTCATTGAGTCTCAGGACCAGCAACCCTGCAAGTGGTAGAAGGTGCAGTGGTCTTTGTTCCTGTGAACCAGCAGTAAAGAAGTTGTGAGTCTCTTATTAGGGCACCAGAAGGAAATCTCTCCACTCTTCATTCTCTACTAAAAGGACTAAAGCTCTTCAAATCCCCAGGCTTGAATCCATTCAACCCATGTATTTAGGACATCCTCAGCTCTTGGAGTGAGGGAGCCTAGATCATTGGCACAGGGTGATGTCCCTCTCTGTAGGATCCCTGGATCTCTGTGGGCCAAGTGCTTTCTAACTCTGTTTCCCTGTACATCTTGCACCAACTCTACATTCTGACAGAGCTTGAGCCTGGGGACCATTTTAACTTATATTCCCCGTAGAAGTGGGTTGGAGTTAGAATTGGAGAGGAATCAGGTCACTTTCAAGCTACCATTTCCCTGTGATATAGATAAATTGTCTCAGCCTTGTTTATACTGTAATCTGGTTCACTTGGAAGTATTCAAAATGGCTTCCCAGCTTTTCTTTCCCTGCTGTTGTGTCTCTGTAGTGAGCAGTAAGACTTAGCCAAGTTCCTACCTGAGTAGCGGTAATGAGATCTCTTTCTTTTTTTTGAGTTCATATAGTATTCTGCACTCATAATTGTGTGTTGGAAACCAAAATTGACTGCCTTTGTCCACAACTTTTGTTTGCTTTGGCAGGAAGGCAGCATCAACTCATCTCCACTGGGTTCTGAAAATGCTAAGATGAAAGACTCCTCATCAGAACAGTTCAGCCATCCATCAAAGTGGCTAGAAGCTTGTCAACATGAATCAGATGAGCAGCCCCTAAATGTAATTCCCCAAACCAACTCTACTCCTAAAACGTCCGAGGAAGGAGGAGACCAGTTGGACAAAAATGTAATTAAAACCATGGTCCATGTACCGTCCCCAGGAGTGCCACAGGAAGATATCACACTTGAAGCCCATTTAAATACTATGGCAGAGACAAACAGTTTTTTTCTAGATGAGCCTTTGAGGTCAGGAGATCTGCCGAGAAAGGGGGTGGTGGCACCCTGCATGGAAGACAGCTTTTCAGGAGTTGTTCCTGCTAACTCTAACAAATGTACATTGCAGAATCCTCCATCCTCTCTCTTGGAGTGTTCACCAAATCCCTGTTCTGAGCAACACTGCTTCAAGGAAAACCTGGGAGACAGTAGGACTGAGGCTGTGGCTGAGGACATAGTCTCTTCTGAAAGGAATGCCTTCTTACATTCCTCCATGATCTGTCTTTCACTTTCAACTACCTTAGCAGCAGATTTCTCTGCCAGTCCTGTGGACCCAGGGGAGGAAATTGTAGAGTACAGAGCTATAGAGGAAAGAAAAATGAGCTTTCCCACATTCATTGAAGAGACTGAATTGGGAGATCCAGCACTTGTCTCAAATATGAAAGATATTCCATCCTCATGCCTGACCCCACATCCCCAGGAAATGGAATCACAGGCAGTTCCAGACCCAGCAGTAGAAGATGCTGGTAGGATTCTCATCACTGATACAGGACCTTGGGTGTCCCCACTGACCTGGCTGGAAAAAGGTGTAAATACCTCAGTCATGCTAGGAAATCTCCGCCAGAGCTTATCCCTTCCGTCTGTGCTTCGGGATGCTGCAACCGTCACTACCCCTTTCAATGCTTGCTCAGTAGGGACTTGGTTTACTCCTCCAGCACCACAGGAAAAGAGTACAAACACATCCCAGACAGGCCTGGTGGGCACCAAGGACAGTACTTCTGAGAGGGAGCATCTCCTATGGGGGTAAGTGTCCCTGTTTCTTTGTGGCTCCTGGGCTCCATTAACCTGGACCTGCCACTTCCAACCCTTCCACTGTTTTTCTTTTGTTCTCTTCCTGTTGCAGCCATCCTCCAGATCTGACTGCCTTATCTCGACATGACCTGGAAGATAACCTGATGAACTCTCTTGTCATTCTGGAGGTTCTCTCCTCCCAGCTTCGGAACTGGAAGAGCCAACTGACTACCCCTTGCCCAGAAGTTCAGGATAGTAGTACACAGACTGACACTATTGACATCTCTCCCAGTGGGGTAAGAAGGTTACTCCCAAAGTGTGGAAGATTCCAGTGGGCTCTTTTTTCTCAGAATTTAAGCTGATAAGCTTCAGAGGGCAAAGGAGACTCCTTAACCACAGGTTCACTCTTAGAATATGTGTAAAAGCTGTGGATCTGGAAAATCCCTTAAAGCTGTGGGTACTCACTATACCCCTGGGATATGTCAAGGCTTTCTAAGGGAATGCAAGCAAAGAAAGCTTTAAAGGAATCAGTATCTAGATCTTCATCTTCCAAATGTACTCTACCAATTTTTTTCTTTCCTACTTCCCCATTCTCAATTGCTCTTGCCCACTTCACTAAAGAAGTGCATATTTATTACCTAGCCTGCATCTTACATTGTCAATGGATAACAATCAAATTATGATTGAAAATATTTGTGTACATGCTGAGACAGTGAATGACTGCAATGATCATAAAACACTTTCAACAAAATTCAAGGAAGACTTTAATTATGGTAGTAGATCATTAAACATTTTTAATGAAAGTTTGCTTTGAGATTTTTGGCATATTATCTCCAAAGGAGCTCCTAGAATTGAGTGACATGCCTTTCTTCCTTTCTTTCATTCCTACTTATTCTTTGTCAAATGAAGTTTTTTTTTTTTTAAATTTATGTGGGTAGTTCCCTGGCTGGGAATCAAACCCAGGTTGCAGCGTTGACAGTGCCAAAGCCTAAGCCAGTACACCACCAGGGAACTCCCTTCATTCCTACTTATTCTTATTACTTATGTATACCTAAAGGATGGAGAATAGAATTGTTGCTGAACCATGTCTGATTGTAGGAATTAAAGCAATCCATAGACACATGAACTATTATAATAAGGGGAGGGGGCTTCATCCATTTCATTAATAGATAATTATCAGCATTTTACTAATTGACTTTGTGATTTTATTAATATTATTATTTATTAATATTATTACAATGATTAGTATACAACTGAAGAAAATATTTCTCTATCCAAAAGAAAGTTTTTTCACTTAAAAGTGTATAGTCATAGGAATTAAAAGAAATTTTAATTTAAATTTAGATGAACTTGTTGCAGATATGTTGATTAATAACAGACTTTAAAGTAGAAAAATATATTACATATAAAATTCTTGAGAGGAGTAAAAATATAGGTTAAGGAGAAAAAGGGATGATAAAAATTTCTGACTTGAAGAGATAGTTGATGTATTTTTTAATGGTATAAAATAGGTATTAAATAATGGTATATGTAGGTGGGGGGGTGTAGTGGCTAGGCTTTGGCGCTCTCAGTGCTGTGGCCTGGATTCAATTCACAGCCAGGAACTCCCCCACGCCAAAAAAAAAAAAGATGGTATATGTAGTATTTATACCATTCGATTGGTTTGAGTGATTAACAGTATTATTTTAAATTGTCAGTATTTATAAAATGGTGAAAATTACAGTCTTTGTAGCAATTTATTTTATTTATTTATTTATTTATTTATTTATTTTGCTTTTTGGTATGTGGGTAGCTCCCTGGCTGGGAATCAAACCCAGGCCACAGCGCTGACAGCACCATCGCTGAAGCCTTAAGCCACTACACCATCAGGGAACTCCCCTCTTTGTAGCAATTTAAACATAAGGGTACTCAGTCTTTCAAAATTACTGTAGCAGAGAGGAGAGGAAAACAGTTTAAAGACCTAGTTCTAGAGGACTAGTTGTGACAACATGGCTGAAGAAGGAAGGGAATGGTGTCAGGGGAAGGAACTGAGAGCTTCAGTATTGTGGCTGGTGAGGTTAATAGGTGGCTGCTGCTAAGAAATGTTCTCCAACTGCTCAAAGACCTCTTTTGGGTTGAAAATCTCCTCAAATAATGACTACCTTTTGCCGAAATCCTGGAAACCATAGGTTCATCATTCCTCTAGCTGCTTCATTTCTCTCCTGTGTTTTCTTATTTTTGTATTCTTTCCTCTTGTCTTTGACCTCATTCCCTATCCCTAGAGTTGGCCTTGTACCTCTTCCCCTGAAGCTTGCCAAATCCCTCTGGAGGCCACTGAAGCAGAACCAAAGAGGAGAAATGACAACACCTTCAGCCATTCCCTATCACAATGCCATGTCCTTGCTGCTTGGCTGTCTCCTTCACTCTAATCTCATCACCCGCCTGACTGCCCAGCTCTAAACAGTGTGTGATTTGTACAAAGCTTATGGGGCACTCCGTGCCTTATTGCACAATGCAGTAGGGAATGATGATTGTATACTTGCTGGGGAAGGGAGTGATGAACGCCAAGAGATCTGCCTCCTTAAATCCAGGCTGCTGTGACTCAGCACTGCTGCTCCAGCAGTTGATTCAGCACTGCTGCCCCAGCAGTTGATTTTTTCCCAGATGATGACTGCTTTTCAGTAGTAATGAAAGCTCCCCATTTTTCTCTCAGAAGTTTAAAGTCTTCCCATAGGTCTACTGCCTTTGAGATCATATGTATCTACTCTACAGAGCATACTAAGATTTATTTTCTGCCCCAAGATAATGAACAGTTAGAGAATAAGAAAATAAAAATGATGAATAAATATTTGAGAAGGTTACCATTACTGGCAATCAGAGAATGCAAACTGAAACAATGAGATACTATTTTTTTTCAGACAAAATAGCAAAGAATAAATCAGATAATGCTGATAAGCATTTTCCTGTTGTTATTAAATTGAAGGCAATTTAAGTAAGACCCAAACTTTTTAACCTAGTAACTTTACTTCTAGGGATATATCCTAAGGGGGGAGAATTCTGTATAAAGATGGTAACTTTTTTTTTTTAATAATGAAAAAGAAAAGGTATATCTATAGATAGGAGATACTAGTTATTTAAAAGTATGTTTATAAAAAGTTTTTAATAACTTGGGAAAATAAGGTTAACATTAAGTTCAAGGTCTGTAAAGAAAGGAAATCAGTGTTCATGTAATCTCTGAGAGGTGAGGTGAAGTATCAGCAGAAGTTAAAAGTGGATGGTACTCCCCTTTGATAGGTCCCTCTAAAGCAGATATTTCAGTCTAGGCTATCCCAGTGAGAAGGGTGAATATAAATTCAAGGTTAAATAACATAAGTATAATAAAATTAAGTAATAAAAGCAAGACCCCAAATTTATGTACGAGGGCTTTCTGGAAAGTATCCAACCATGTAATATGAAAAGTAGGCATTTATGGCTGGATATTTTTTCCGTATAGCCCTTGTATATATTATGATCTCAGTTGTGGTTTTTCTTAAGTATTACTGTCTTTCATAAAATCTAAGACACTATCAATATTAAGATGCACCCCAATTTCAGTGTTCTTAAAATCTAAAAAGATAATCAATCATCTTAGAATTCACTGAATATGGTCATTTGTTTCTAGATCAGTAGTCTACAACTCCCTCCTCCCCCTCCCCCCTCCCCCCTCCCCCCTCCCCCGGGAAGTAATACACTCATCAGTCATGACAAATCCCTATTGCAAGGAAATCTCTGGTGTGGAGGTATATTGAAATCTCTTGGACCTTGAGAGCTTGTTTGGAGGTTCTAGCAGGGGAGCGCAGCTACTCTTATACCCCTAACCGAAGAACGGTCCTCTCCTCTAGCGGGGAAGGTTGTCCTCTTCGACGGAGCGCCCAGCTTCGGGAGGGACGCACATGGAGCGGTGAGGGAGGAAGGGGACACCCGCCTAGCCAGCCAGATCAGCTGAATCAACCCTAGCGATCAGTGGGGTGACAGATGTCGCAGCCAGATCGCCCTCACATCCTGAAATCTCTTGGGATACATACTATACTTTTGGTTAAGAATCACTGTTGTAGGTCATAAAATTAGTAATGATTTCTTTTTCCATTTTATTCATTTCTGTCTTTCAAAAATTTTATAATAAACACATATTATTCTTATAATGAAAAGAAAAGTTATTTTCAAAGTTATTTTAAAATTTTAAATTTTACCTTTCCTTGCATTTTTTTCTGACTTGGCTTCATTGAGCTGTGAGCCTTGTTCCCATTTTTAATAGGAAAGGCTCCTAGATCTCAGTGGATGGGAGGGGGAATGAGGTACTGGTGGTACATGCTGCTTATGCAAAAGGAACAACTCTGTTTCTCTGGCTAGATAAGTAAGAAACCTCAGCATCTGCAGGAGAGCCAAGAGATTGTACAGGCTTTGCAGCACACCAGGAATGTCATGGTAAGTGTTGATTCACCTTATACCACCACTGGGTCTCCTGTGAAGATCAAGAATGGAGAATCCTGGATGGTTAGCAGATGGTATTACTCACGTGGTAGTGAAGGAAGATCTCCAAATACTTGTTAAGAACATCTTATTGGAGCTTGAAATCAGGGGTCACTGGCTTTTCTCCCCAGTGTTTCTGCTTATTTCGTGCTTAGTGACTTTATTTGATCTAGCTGAACCATCTTTCCCACTACAGCAATCGTGGGTGATGGTCTCTAAAGAACTGATATCCTTGCTTCACCTATCTATGTTGCACTTAGAGGAAGATAAAACTACTGTGAGTCAAGAGGTAAGCAGAATGAAGATGAAGGCAGGGCCTCTGGTGGGACCGAAAGCCAAAAAAAGGAACCAGACACAGCATTTGATTCTTATCTTGTAGTCTCGGCATGCAGAATCCTTGGTCTCCTGCTGTTTTGACGTGTTGAAGAAATTGAGAGCAAGATTCCAGAGCCTCAGAGCAGAAAGGGAAGAGGCAAAGCACAGAGAGGAAATAGCCCTCACAGGCAAGGATGTGGTAAGGTGTCAGGCTTTTGTTCCTGGATGTGGGATGTGTCTTCCTCAGGGTTCCTGCAGGAACAAAAATTCCATTGAGACACAGATGGGTGGCCAGAGAACTGCATGCCCTGAGGACTAACAAATTAAACTATGGGAGTGATGGATAGTTAATGACTTTTTGTACTGTTCCCCTCCTCTGCCCACCTTGTCCTCTCAACCTCTTCCCTAAACAGGCAGAGACAGTGCTAAAGGCTTTCTGTGCACGTGCCAGCCAGCGCATCAGCCAGTTGAAACAGGACCTGGCATCCATGAAGGAATTTAGAGAACTCTTGAAGGAGGCCCAGACCCAACTGGTAATTTGAGGTCATTTTCTTCCCTGAGATCCATGAACTGGGAGAATGGTCACATAACCTAACTTTGCTGTTATCCAGAGGGAAGGGGACCCCCTCCATAGGTACTCCTTCTTGTGCAGGTAGGTCTTCATACTGAGCAAGAAGAGTTGGCTCAGCAGACAACGACCCTTACTTCAGTCTTGCAACAGGACTGGATATCCATGCAGCTGGATGTGAGTATTTGGGGCCATTATACCTAACTCCTTTATTCACAGCCAGCCCTGTTAGGAATCTTGCCTCAAGAGTACTTGACTGACCTGCTTGCTTTCCTTGCTAGTATATAACATGGACAGCCTTGCTGAGTCGGTCTCAACAACTCGCAGAGAAAGTCACAGTTAAGAGCCGGCAGACCCAGCAGGAATGTGATGCTGCAATTGAAGAAAAGCAGCAGGTACAAACCAGGAGTAGGAACTGCATAGGAACTCTACAGAAGGCCTCTCTAATGAGCAGTATCATTAGCCTCTTACTCTGGACCTGGCTTCTTTCTACTCTTTGGGTTTAGAGACCAGCCAGGTCCCTTCACTGTAAGATGGCCTTGGGCCCAGTAATATTTCCTTTGGGCTTTAGCACCTTCTTCAGTAACTTTTCTCCTGTTTTTCCTTTTTCTTGAGGATCACCTGTATTTGTTGCAGTGTTGCTGCCCAGGAGCAAGATGGTTTGCTCTTCTGTCCAGAAAGAGAAGCTAAGTCCTGGGACTCTTGACTCAGGAAGAAAACTGTCTTTTCTTCCTAGGTTTCTAGGGAGCTGGAACAAGTCTCTACCCAATTAGAGGACTGCAAAAGCCAAATAGAACAACTGGAGTTAGAAAACAGTCATCTGGCAACAGGTGTGTATGCATGCATGCAAGCAAGTTGTTGTGCCTTAACAAGGTTTGGGGTGTGGTAGTAGAGCAAGAAAGTGCTCTTGAGCACTTTGGAGCAGAAGTGTGAAGAGGTTCTGGCTTGGTGACCACATGGTGTCATTAGTATACTTTTGGTCTAGATCTCCAGGCTCAGCTGCAGATTCTGGCCAGCCTGCAGAGTCAGTTCAAAGAGCTACAGAGTCAGCATGCCCACTGTACCCAGGACCTGGCCATGAAGGATGACTTGCTCTATCAGCTTACCCAGAGCAATGAGGAGCAGGCTACTCAGTGAGTTCCTATTAGGTTATTGTGGCAGTAGGAGCCCCAGGATATAGGACCAGTGGGATCTAATATGAGGTATTTGGCAGATGGCAAAAGGAAGAGATGGCACTAAAACATATGCAGGCAAAGCTGGAACAACAACATGCTGTCCTGACCAAGGAGGTACAGGACCTGAAGGAGACCCTGGAGGTAAGGTATATGGCTTGGGGCAGGAGAGCTGGCAGGAGTGAGACTTACCTGATGGTATTGAGGAGAAGTATGAGACAATGGACTTGAAAAAGCCTCTGTTCTCAGTGCTCTAAAATTTCTTATTTAGACTAATTTTCCCCACTCCTTCTCTTGCTCCTTTCCTTTCTTCCTTCTCCTGCCTCCCCAGTTTGCAGACCAAGAGAATCAGGTTGCTCACATGGAGCTGGGCCAGGTTGAGTGTCAGTTGAAAACTACACTGGAAGTGCTCCGGGAGCGTAGCCTACAGTGTGAGGACCTCAAGGACACTATAGAGACACTGAGGTAAGATCTCTACCTTTCTGTGCTTCCCCTTTAAGTATTTACCTTTCCCAGGAAACTTCTAGAAGCTAAAGTGTCCAAGGAGGGAATTGTGTCAGGGTCCAAGAGCTTTTTCTTTCCCTATTTGAAAGCAGCTCTGTCTGAACATTTGGGAGAGTGTTCAGAGAAGGTCACCTGTTCTTTGGCCATCTTCTCTGTTCTTTCTTTATTTCAGGGCTAAACTGGCTAGCACCATAGCAGAGAACGAGGAGAAAGACCTGGAGAAGACACGCCAGTATTCTCAAGAGCTTGGGAGGCTGACTGAGCAACTACAGAGCCTGACCCTCTTCCTACAGACAAAATTAAAGGAGAAGGTACGATTTGGGGGTTCCGTCTCTTCCCTTCCCATCGTATTTTTGAACGAAGATGGTTTTATTTCTTCCTTCCCAATTTGTATACCTCTTATTTTCTTTTCTTGCCTTATTGCATTAGTTAGGACTTTCACAACAATATTGAAAAGGAGTGGTAAGAGGGGACATCCTTACCTTTTACCTGATCTTGGACAGAAAGTTTTGAGTTTCTCATCATTGAGTATGATGATGTTAGCTGTAGGTTTTTTGTACTTACTCTTTCTCAGGTTGAGGAAGTTCCCCTCTATGCCTAATTTATTGAGTATTTCCAATTGTATCTTTATCATATAGAGTGGTCTTCCTAAAACACTACTTTTGTTCCACCTCTGACCTTCCTTGACTTTCATTTACCTATAGGGCCTTTTCAGCTTGTCATTCAAACTTTTTTCATCTGTCTCCTACCTTCTTCCTATTATGAACCCTTTACTCCATCTAGACTGCCTATACTTTACACACATGTTCATCTCCATTCACAACCAGACTCAGGCTTTTATCATATCCATCACCTCTGTCTTCAAACTGGAAATACCTTTCCCTTTCCTGTCAAAATACTCCCTAATTCATTTTCTTCTTTTAAATGTTTCCAAATCACATGGACTCAGTGATCTCCTGCTATAATCCTCATGTACTTACTTTCCTTTTGCAGTTGTACTAATTTTCCTTGGATGGTCTCTTCAACTACACCATGTTTAAATAAAGCAGAAATTTAGTCTTGCTTATTGAGCTTCCCTGCAGTCCACACTAAACAATAAATAGTCAATATTTTTCAGATTATAGAGTTAATTAGCATATTTACCAGTTAAAGGTACAGCTAGGATCCTGAAATCTGGAGATACTTATGATCTGACCCTCTTTCTCAGACTGAGCACAGGAAATGTGAAAGAATCCACAATCTTACAGGAAAGACAGACAGATGTACTTGTGAGTGTGTTAGAGGTCTACATGGATGACCACTGTGGGAGCACAGAGAAAGGAGCATCAATTCTACATTTGAGAGTTAGGATGTCTTCTCAAAGCAGGTGACCCTTGGGCAGAAATTTGAGGCTTAGAAGTTTGTCAGGGGTAGGTATCTAGGAAGGTCTACTTACTAAGCAGAGAGAACAGTATATGAAAATTATAGAGGCACTATGTGTACTTCTTTGTCTACTGTGTAACAAGACCTGCTGTTGGAACTACAGGTGAATAAGAAGGCCCTATTCATATGGAATGTGGCAATTTTGGGGACTGGGAACTAGCTTTATAATTGGAGTGTAGGAGCTATCCAGGGCAAGGATGACAAGGAAACAAGGCTGGAGAAGTAGGCGGAAGGCCAGATTTTGATCTGACCCTCCTGCCTACTAATGGAAATTTTAGATAGGATAGAGAAAAAGGGATGAATTGAATGAATTCAGTACATATTTAGGGAACAGAAGTAATAGAACTTGGTGACCAATTTGATGTAGGAGTAAGGTGGAAGGGTGAATGATGATCTCTAGATTTCTGGAAAGATGGCGACACTCTCTAGAACTGGGGTTGGCAAACTTTTCCTAAAGTGAAATAAAATGAATATTTTTAACTTTGTGAGCCATGTGATCTCTGTCTCAACTACTCAACTTTGGCTTTGTAGCTCAAGAGAGCCATAGATACTATGTATATGAATGGGTGTGGCTGTTTTCCAATAAAACTTTACTTACAAAAACAGGTGGCATGCCAGTTTTGAACCACCGACTGTAATTTGCTGCCCGCTTTATCTAAGATCATAAAAACAGGGAGGAACAGATTTTTGATGGGGTGGGACAGGGAAAATGGTGAGTTCAACTTCATACCTCCTAAGTTTAGGGTGATTTGGAGCATTCGGGTAGATTTTTCATAGGCTGTTGAGCCTCTGGGTCTGGAGACTGGGGAAAAATCCAGTTGAGAGACAGATTGAAAGATCATCGATGTAGAAATGGATATTTTGGGGGAGCTCCTGAGGCAAGGCCACCTGGGGAATGGATTAGAGTGTAGGGAGCCAAGAATTAACCAGAAGAAGCTCAACAGTTAAGGAAGGACTTCTGGATAAAGAGAAGAAATAGCCAGAAGGGTATGAGGCCTGCCTATGAAGGAGAGAGTCTTGTCCCAGAAACTAAGAAAATGAAGTTTCTAAAGAAGAATACGGTCATTGATTATCAAATAGGTAACGTAAAATAAGAGGTGAAAAGTGTCTATTGCATTTGAAAGTATGGATGCCATTGGTGAACAAAATATTGAGAATTTTGGTGGATGGGTGGGACAGAAGCCTGAATGTAGTGGGCTGGGGAGTCAATAGATGGTGAGAATTTTAAGCAAGAAATGTAGACTTTTCTTTCTTTTCTTTTCTCTTTCTTTCTCTCTCTCTCTCTCCCTCTCTCCCTCTCTCCCTCTCTCCCTCTCTCTCTCTCTCTCTCTCTCTCTCTCTCTCTCCCCCCCCTCCCCTCTGCCCCTCCCTCTCTCCCTCTTTCTCTCCTTTCTTTCTTTCTACTGAAAGGAAAGTAAAAAGGTAGTAGCTAAAAGGGGATTTAAGGTAAGAAGAAGGATTTTTGTTTGTTTTCAATTGTTGCTTTAGTGAGAGAGAATAGAGTTCAGGGAAAGGAACTAATGGAGACGTTGAAGATAGAAAAGAGGTAGTAGAACAGCATTTCAGAGGAGATGGCTGGTAACTACCTAGGAATTCAGGGAAATGACTAACCCTGAAAAGCAGCTGCTGTTTTTTTTCTCATTTGCCCTTAGGCTGAACCAGAGACCCTCCTGCAAAGCACAGCCTGTGCTTCTGCCGAGGAACACCCTCCACCCACAGACAACACCTTCTTGGGAAGCATTTCAACAGAAATGGCAGACAAAGGTTAAAGGCCCTGGAATTTAGGGATGGGAAAATTGTGAACTTGTTGATACCTTCAGCTGTTAAAGAAGCTTACCAACTAGGCTGACCATAGTTCCTTGAGACAAAAATGGGATATTGGGATGACAAAAATGGGACGGGGTTATGTAAAGTTCTTTATTCATGAAAAAGTAAGGTGAAAACAAAAGTTTTATTACATGAACATATTGAGCGAACAATCATTCTTCAGTGACAGAACTCATACAAAAATTTAGGTAGAAGTAGAGGGGGACTGTATTTTCATCATGATTGTACCAGGACTATTTCTCCAATGAAGTAATCTTATGCAGCAGATTTTGGTCTTTCAACACCCTATCGTAAAATTTCTCACACTCCATGACACAATTTTGTTTTACAACTAACATAGCGCTCATTTTCTCAACACTTAATCTAGATTTTTAGGCTATAAGAGACCTAAAAAACAACCTAAACTCACTCCAAAAGAACATGAAAGAGGCACAAAGAATAACACTAATTTATTGCATATAAAACATAAAAAAACTTGTAAATAACACATATCAATAAAATACTTATAAAATATCACATGAGCAGTAAAAATACCTGTATGTCATACCACACTGAACACTCTAATGCAGGACTGCAGTGGCCAGACTGCAAAAAACCATTAAACATACACCAAAAAGAAAAAAGGAATGAACACCCCAACTGCTATCACAAGCTGGTTGTGTTAATGACACACCAGAGAGTTGCATTGTAATAAAAAAAATAGTTAACAGCCTGTTCAGCCAAAACGTGAGTCTGAAAAGTCTGAATCAAACTGAATGTAGAGCAGAAAGAATCTATGGGCAGAATGATAGTAGAAATAATAATAAGACTCAAAGTCACTGCATCCATCCCACTCTCCTAACCTGATGGAAACAAACCCAGTGAGCCTGTTTAGTAGTTTGTATGCATCAAGACCCTCCTGGCTCCCATACACTGAATGGGGCTTAGCTACTGCCTCCTGAATTCCCCGCCACTGCCAATAAGCAAGGGAGTGATGTCTGATCATCACTAGCTCAAGAAGCCTGGCCCTGACTGGATAAAGTAAATGGAACTTCCTCTTTTGTCACACTAGTAGTTTTATTGCATGCATTGGTTATCATAAAGCCTTATGATAAATAAACAACTGTGTTTCATTTTTTACAAAAAAATAAAAACAAAATTGATATATTAAAATGATGAGATGGTCAGGAAATATGAAAAAAAAGGTACTGTACCATGTAAAATGGTACACATGGTCTGCCTACCACCAACAGACCTATCTCTTTCAGGCTTGCATTATGGAAGACCCTTGACTAGTTCACTAGAGGGGCCATCTGCCATGGTTGGTTTTTGTTTCAGAGCCAGAATCAGCTCCTGTGTCCTTGCTTGGAAGTGACAAGAGTGCTTTCACCCGCGTAGCTTCAATGGTCTCCCTTCAGCCTACAGGTTAGGATGGGCTCCAGGGATCCTGCCTCATTTCTAGATCAGGTAGTGATGATAAAGACTAAAGCAGTGAGCAGTGCTTTGCTCTAAAAACCTCAATTCTACTTGGGCTCATTATATTTCTGCCTTTTGGGACCTGTAATGTTCCAGACATTCAAATCCTACAAGTGGGGAACATGGATAAGAGTTGTGGAAATGACGGTTACACAACTCCTTCCTTCCACATCTAAAGAGCTCTACCTCTATCTAGGACTTTCTCTTTTAGAACTCCCAAGCATGGAGAAGAGCCTGGCAGAAATGAGTACTATGACTCTGGAGCTTCAGAGCCTATGTTCCCTGCTACAAGAGTCTAAGGAAGAAGCCATCAGGACTCTGCAGCAGAAGATGTGAGTAGAGTACAGTCTTGTGAGAGGTCAGCCCCTTATGTCAAGGGCCCAGCCAACTCCTGAGAGGGCAGGAATAATGCTAAATTCTTCTTTCCTCTAGTTGTGATCTGCAGGGTAGGTTACAGGCCCAGGAAGAACAGCATCTGGAAGCCCAGAAGACAAAGGAAGCAGACATAGAGAAGCTAAACCAGGCCCTGTGCTTGCGCTACAAGGTGAAGGAGGGGCCTTTAAGTGGGGCGATGAAAAACTGGGGCAGCTGTACTGGCCCACTGGGAGCCATTGTCTCTCCAGGAATCTGGGTGGTAGGGATTTTCCAACCACTGCTCTAGTTTTGCCCTTCCTTTCATATGTTTGTGAATCAGGTATGGGCTGACCCATCTCCCAGGCCAACCTAGAAGTTGAGAACTCTAGCAGAACACTCTCAGCACTGAGATGTGCCTTGCCTGATGTAGCCTTAAAGGAAATGGAGTGTTATCAGTTGGTAGCACCGGGGCTGGGCATAGGTCAGGCACTAAATCCTATCTTCTGGTGAGGGCTGCAAAGAAACCAGCTCTCTCAGTGCCTTCTTACTTCCTTTTCCCTTACAGAATGAGAAGGAGCTCCAGGAAGTGATAAAGCAGCAGAATGAGAAGATTTTAGAGCAGATAGACAAGAGTGGCGAGCTAATAGTATGTTCATCATGATGCCTGGTCCTCTGCTTTCTGTGTCACTGGTAGCTAGAATCCCAAATGTGGGAATTGGATCCCTTGGTATATACCTTATTCACAACATGGGATAAGAGGGATGGAGAGGACCTTTGAGGACTACAGAATATTTCTCCATTCTTATCCCCAGAGCCTTAGAGAGGAGGTAACCCAGCTTACCCGCTCACTTCGGCGTGCAGAAACAGAGACTAAGGTGCTCCAAGAGACCCTTGCAGGTCAGCTGGATCCCAATTGTCAGCCCATGGCAACTAACTGGATCCAGGAGAAAGTGTGGCTCTCCCAGGAGGTGACTCAGAGTTAACAGAGGAGCTGAGCAGCTGTTGGAACCCTAGGTTGTGCTCCTAACTGATCTGGACGTATCTTTAGGTGGACAAACTGAGGGTGATGTTCCTGGAGATGAAAAATGAGAAGGCAAAACTCACAGTCAAGTTCCAGAGCCATGTAAGAATTTCCATTCCATTCAGGGGCCCTTTCTCACTGCTACTAGCAGGTATCCTGTCATACTTCCCTTGCCCCATAAGCTATGCTGTTCCTTTAAGCACAGGACTTATGCAACCTATTTGCTTTCTAGAGAAACATCCTGGAGGAGAATCTTCGGCGTTCTGACAGGGAGTTAAAGAAACTAGATGACATTGTTCAGCATATTTATGAGGTAAAGGAGGGAGACAGTTGATGCAACTAAGGCACCTGATATGAGGCCTGGCCTCAGGAGGTACTGATGAGCATATCTCTGGTTCGTAGCCTGGGGCTGAGAGCTGGGGCTGACTCTCTGTTGCAGGTTTTTCTGTGGCTTCCATTTCCTCCCTAATTCAGTAGGTGCTTCCTGGCTCTGTGACCCTGAGCTGCCTTTTCTGCCTCTCTTTCCAGACTCTGCTGTCCATCCCAGAGGTCGTGAGGGGTTGCAAGGAGCTACAGGGATTGCTGGAATATCTGAGCTAAGAAACTAAAAGCCAGAATCTGTTTCAACCCTTGTTACCTGCAGTACTCCCTTACCCCAACATCAGGACCAATTGGCTTAGAGCCAGCTAGATTTAATGCTATTTAAATAAAGTATATTTAGTGTATTTATTCAAGCTCAATGAATCTTGTTTCTTGGGCGAAATGCGGGTGAATAAGGTCAGGGGAGAGGCAGCTTGGTCCTCCGACTTGGGCACCCTCTAGTTATCCCTCCTGCTGTATCTAGGGCCAGAGTCGGCTGCCCCTCCTCCCTTCTCTCGCTTCCCCAAATATGCTGGGCACTGAACTGCTTGTTCCCTGGCTCATGGCCTGGCAGGGGAGGGGGATCAAACAAGGCTTCATTCTTTTACTTTCTCCATCCCCCTCCAGGGTAGGCCCTGGTGAATAAGGGAGCAAGGACAGAGAAACTCAGTTCCTTATTTCCTGTCCTGGACTCCCACACTATGTTGGTGCCTCTTTCCCACCTACCCCACCTGTTGTTGTGACTGTTAAGGTGACTCTTCCCTCACCAGACCAGGCCTAATCCCCACCATTCAGCACTGTGGCCAGCACATGGTAAAGGCAATTGTAGCAGAAATGAGGGCAAGGCCATTTCCTGCCTCTGGGGCCCTGGTGGCAGGGCTCCAATAGGTGGGAGGGGGATAGTCCACAACATACTCCCGGTTTTGGCAGCATAGTCACTCCACGTCGTCGCCCCGCCTCTGTGGGCGTGGTCTTCCCAGGACACCAGTCCTAGGGAGGGGTGTGGCCAGAGCGGGGAGGTTCCGGCTCCGCCCCCCCCGGCAGTCACGTAGCTCTGCAGCATCCTCAGCCTCATTTACAGAAGCCAGGACTGAAGCCACAGCTCTTGCAGACCTGAAACCAAGCAGTTTCCGTGGTGCCGCCGCCGCCGCCGCCGCTAGCTGCTAACTTGCTGCACACAGGTGAGGAGGCCCCTGGGCAAGGCGCGAGCTGCTCAGAATCTCCACCTAGCCCTGCCATTCTTGCCCTACTTCCTGGGTCCTTGGATGTGCCTTCTGAGCTCGCTGCATACATCCTCTCTCCTTTCTGACCACTCAAAACCCCATGATTCAGCCTCTCCCACAATACCCCTTCCTTTTAGCACTCACACCTGGACCTCAGCTTTTTCAATCCCAAATCTTCCTCTGCTGACTGGGTTTTTCTTGAGGTCAGCAGCCTCTTCCACTGAGACCATTTTCATTTCAGCCTGCTTCCTCTTCTAAGCTAAGTTCCCTCTCTAGTTCTCTTGCCTTCTCTGTCCCCCTGTTCTAGGTCCTTCCCCCTGACCAGTTAGCCTGTGTTTCTATCACCTCCACACAACCATAAGTCTCCTCCCTTCTTCTGCATCTCTCCCTCCCTTTCTCAGCCTCTTACTCCTTTCAACCCCTGATCCTCTGCTCCCATTTCCCAACTGCAGAGGCAGTCAGATTTGGGGTATGGAAAACAGAGTAGTTATAGAAGCCTGTGGCAGTTACTTGTGCCATTGCTATTTCCTACCTGCCCTCCATTTCCTCCCAACCATTTCCTCCAGAAGCTGAGGGAAGAGAGGTGATGGGTACCTTGGCCTCATTTTGAAGCCTTGGAAGTAAGTGCACTTTTCCTAGGGGCCCTGCTAAGGATGAGAAAAGGGAAGCTGGAAAGGTCGGGGTAAGGAACCACATTCAGGGAAAGAAGGATTGATGTTATCATTTGGGCAGTAGTTTCATAAGAAGACCTGTAGCTTCAGAGCTGTTTATTTCCCTACCCCCACCCTGTGTCTTTCTCTGAGGCTGGGAAGGGTGCCCACTAGGGAAAAAAGGAGATGTGGGAACTGGGGCCTTAAGCCTGCTAGCTGTCAGAGGGATTGGTGCCACATTGATGCCCAGGACCCATGCCAAGGACTGCTGCCCTGTTCCCAGCCCCATGCTTGTTGGGGGGTGAGGGGAGGGCTGTTTGGCCCACATAGCCAGGAGAGGAAGCAGAGGAGATAGTGGGTGGGGTCCAGCTTTTTTTATCTTGTCTCCATACCACAGAGCTGTCACCATGCCTCATTCATACCCAGCCCTTTCTGCTGAGCAGAAAAAGGAGTTGTCTGACATTGCTCTCCGGATTGTGGCCCCAGGCAAAGGCATTCTGGCCGCAGATGAGTCTGTAGGTAGGTGGGAGCTTGTGGGTGGGTAGTGTAGAGGTGTTCAGGAAACCCAGGGAATGATCTTGTTATTTCTCTTTGCCCCCAGGCAGTATGGCCAAGCGGCTGAGCCAAATTGGGGTGGAGAACACAGAGGAGAACCGCCGTTTGTACCGCCAGGTCCTTTTTAGTGCCGATGACCGTGTGAAGAAGTGCATTGGAGGTGTCATTTTCTTCCATGAGACACTCTACCAGAAAGATGATAATGGTGTCCCCTTCGTTCGTACCATCCAGGATAAGGGCATTGTCGTTGGCATCAAGGTGCAGCCACTGGCCCTGGATGGAGGCTGAGCATAGAAATAAGTGTGTGTGTGAGGGGTGGCAAGGAGAATTCTGCCTGGGTTCAGCCCTCTTCCTGTGTTTCCCTTACAGGTTGACAAGGGGGTAGTGCCTCTAGCTGGGACTGATGGAGAAACCACCACTCAAGGTACAGAATGGGTGGATTTCAAGACCACAGGGTAGGTGGATGGTTGATGCTGGTGAAGAGGGGCAGAGTGATGAGACTGGCACTATGCCTGCAGGGCTGGATGGGCTCTCAGAACGCTGTGCCCAATACAAGAAGGATGGTGCCGACTTCGCCAAGTGGCGCTGTGTGCTGAAAATCAGTGAGCGCACACCCTCAGCACTTGCCATTCTGGAGAATGCTAATGTGCTGGCCCGGTATGCCAGCATTTGCCAGCAGGTAAGTGTATATGTGTGTGAGGGGTAAGATGGGTGCCCTGGGCCTGGTGGGGAGAGGACTTTTTCCCATCCTATGTACTGCCCCTCTCAAGCTACTTTGCTCTTACCTGCAGAATGGCATTGTTCCTATTGTGGAACCTGAAATCCTGCCCGATGGAGACCATGACCTCAAACGTTGCCAGTGTGTTACAGAGAAGGTGAGTCCACCCTTGGGTACAGACTCATACTGTAAGGACAACCTGACGGGGGGGCTTGTTCACCACAGAACCTGGGTCAGATTCAGGTGCTTTCCCCGACCACTCTTTTACTTGATCTTAGAACAGACCTATAAGTCTGAGCCTGTACTGATCCTCACAGTTATACCCACCCACTCCTAGATAGGGAGCATAGAGTAGTAAGTGACAGGGATTGAGAACCTTAGTAAATCTTTGATCCCTAGGTCTTGGCTGCTGTGTACAAGGCCCTGAGTGACCATCATGTGTACCTGGAGGGGACTCTGCTCAAGCCCAACATGGTGACTCCTGGCCATGCCTGTCCCATTAAGTATAGCCCAGAGGAGGTTGCCATGGCAACTGTCACTGCCCTGCGTCGCACTGTGCCCCCAGCTGTCCCAGGTACCATCCTGTTTTCTAACCTGCTCCTATCCTTAAGATCCATTCTCAGGTCCTTCTTGTGGTCTTCAGGGTTCCCTTACCTTGGAAAAATAGGGACCAATTAGTTTGTCTTCTCTTCTCCTTAGGAGTGACCTTTCTGTCTGGGGGTCAGAGTGAAGAGGAGGCGTCACTCAACCTCAATGCTATCAACCGCTGTCCCCTCCCCCGGCCTTGGGCCCTCACCTTCTCCTATGGGCGTGCCCTGCAGGCCTCTGCTCTCAATGCCTGGCGAGGGCAACAGGACAACGCTGGGGTTGCCACTGAGGAATTCATCAAGCGGGCTGAGGTTGGGAGCTGGGGTGGTGGTTGCGGGTGGTGGAGTGTGGCTAGGCAGGTGCCAGAGATTACATACAGCCTTTGGCATCTGTGGACTGAGTCAGCCTGCTTACACCCTCTCTTTTCCCTCTTTTGCAGGTGAATGGGCTTGCAGCCCAGGGCAAGTATGAAGGCAGTGGAGAAGATGGTGGAGCGGCAGTACAATCCCTATACATTGCCAACCATGCTTACTGAATACCCATTCCATATCACAGCCCTGGGGTAGCCACCTGCACCCCATTTTACCTGTAGTTATAGCCAAGGTCAAATAGCCATGCAGAACAGCACTTAGTCATGTTCCCTTTTTTCCCCTCCCCTCTCCCATTGCTGTACCTGGGACTATTGGATAGGAGGATAGGAAGCCCCTTATGGCAGAGGACAGGAGAACTTGCAAGAAGTCAGAACAGGATCCCTGGGTCTCCAGTGCCTCTGCCAGCTCCCACAATTTTCCAATGATAGAGTAACTTCTCCTTGGGCTTTCCTTGTCTGCTTTCTCTCCTGGGATTAGAGCATAGGACACCAGATCTGACTCATGCCTTGAGTACATACCACGTAGCAAATAAATGGTTGCAAAATATGCTACTTTGTCTATTTTACATATCAAATGTCTACCTTGCCACACAGTTTCTGATCTCTGCCGATTGTCTCTGGGCCCTCTAACTGTCGAAGTGGAGATGGTGGGTTTTGAGTTTCTCTGGGCTTTGTTTATAGGGGAGAGGCACACCTAATAATTCAGCTCAGGCTCTTGCCTGTTGGTGTCCAAGGCTGGAGTATGGCAGTCTTTCAGGAACTGCCACATCAGAGGTACTAGGCTGCAGCTGCAGAACGATTAAGTGATGCAGGACCTGAGTAATTCCTAAGAGCAGCTTTACTGCAAGGCCCAAAACAGATAGGAGGGATGGGAGTCTCATTTCTCAGCTGTGTTGAGCTCTGCCAGGGCTTTACACATTCTGCTAGGGGGAGCCACTGCAGGAGGAACATCTGGGCTCCTGGCCAACAAAGGAAAATCCCAAGGCTTGGGACTGCTAGACCTAGCAGGATAGCTAGGAAGTTGTCAAGGGCTATTGCCCACTCCCATTTGAGGTAGATGGGGACACAGAGGGGGCAAATTTGAGGGTGAGGGTAAGGGCAGACCTGGTGAGGTCTATGATGAACTTAGACCACTTGGCTGGGGTATGAGGGTAGGGCAAGCACCTGGGTCTATCTGAGCAGATAAGAGAACCTGCTGTGTGTGTTTTGTGTGAACTGGGGAGGCCATGCTCTGTGTAAAGTGTACAGCCAATCCTCCACCCAGCTAATGACTGTAGCATAGGAATGAAAGCCCAATGTGACCTGACCTAATATTAACAAAATTAGCTAACATTTATATAGCACTTGCTATGTGCTCCTGCCAGCCCCTATTCTAATCATTTTATGTTTATTAACTCATTTACAACTCTACATAAAGTAGAAACTATTACTATTCCTATTTTAATAGGAGGAAACAGGCATGAGGGGGTTATTTAACTTCTCAAGATCACTTAGGTAAAGTGGTTAAGTCAGAATGAGTTTGCTCATGAATTTTCAAGAATTTTAAGTGAAGTATTTAGACTTCTACAAATTGGAAAGGAATTCAAATGAATTTAAAAATACCAAATGAGCCAAATAAGCTAAAGAAGTACTACTAGTTTGCCACCTCCATGTTTGAGGCTTCGGAGAGCGTGCTTGGAAGAGGAGCTCTATGATAGGGATGATAAACAATGATCGTGAGAGTGACATTTGGGTGCTTTCTGTGTGTCAGGTTAAATGAATGATCGTGTTTTAGTAAATATCTCCATTTTTCAGATGAGAAAAATGAGACTTTGAGCAGCCTGAGGTCGCCCAGATTAGTATTTAAGGACTGCAGAATTTGCGCTCTTAAACTCTGGGGCTAGAAGTGTGTTCCCTCAACAAGTGGAGGACGCCGAACCCCCGCACAAACCTACTGCCTTTCTGCGCGGGTATCCTTTCACACTCCTGGCGCGATTTCTAGTGGACCTCGCGCTCCGCTCTTGGGCTTTCTCCCGCCTACGCGTCTGTAATGTCGCTTGCGATTGGCCGCAATAGCAGCCGAGGTCCCACCTCCACTTGCGGGTTTCCGATTAGAAAAGGCTTGCGCAGTTCCGCCCCCCGCTGGAACAGTCAGAAGCCAGCATGGCGGCCGTGGGGGCAGCTGCAACGGACTTAGGTGCGGGGGCATTTGGGTTGGTGCTTGTGACTCACTGATCGCGAGGGGGGAATGAGGGGGTAGGGATTGTGGGGTGCCAGAAGTCCCGTGGACTGGGGGTCGCGGGTCGCTACAAACTGGAGCCCTTTAGACTTGGGTCCGGGCTGGTCGCACGAGGATCCCCTACGAACGCGCGCGCCAAGACCCTGTGTGTGCCGGTTGCCGGGGTTCCTCCGCGTCGTGGGTGGGGTCGGCACCCACGCCCATGTCCAGCGCCTCAGTCGGTATCCCCGTACCTCCAGAGGTGGTCCGAGGCAAGCGCGCCGCCCTCTTCTTCGCTGCGGTGGCCATCGTGCTGGGGCTGCCGCTCTGGTGGAAGACCACGGAGACCTACCGGGCCCCACTGCCTTACTCCGATATCAGTGAGCTGAATGCCCTGCAGGTGAGACTTTGGTGAGGGAGGGCTAGGGAACAGCCCATCCACAAGGTAGAGACTCAGCTGATGGCCCTGATGCTCCTTCCCGCAGCTCCGGCTCATGGTGCCCATCACTGTTGTGTTTACCCGAGAGTCAATACCCTTGGACGACCGAGAGAAGCTGCCCTTGATCGTGGTGTATGAGAGAGAGATCCCTCTGAAATGTGAGTTTCTGCGGAGTCAGGGCTGCCTTTCTCTGGTCTGAGCTCAGTCCAGAGATGCATTTAGGAGGAGCATGGGTGTCCTATAAAGGTAATTAAAAACTTAAATGAAAAGGTCTTTTGAATGAACAGTGTGTAAAAGCAACTTTAAATTCAATATTCACCGTTAAGGTTGGCTATGTTATTCATAGATCATTATGCTACCTCATTGGAAACAGTTGATGCTCATTAGAGTCTAGGAGAGGAAGTGAAATGTAGTGGAAAGAACACAGAATTTCGACTCAAGGACTTGTATACAGGCCTTATTCACTTTAATATTAAACACTTCACTGAGTGTTAGACACTTTTCTTAGGTACCAGGAATTTGGGGACGACTAAGAAGTTGATAATGGATTCAAGAAATTCAGTCAGGTAGAGGAGAAAGACACTTAAATCACAGTGGAAGTATATAAGAAACAGAAATTGCACTTAAGAAAGGCTTTATCTGTCTGGGAGGAAAGAAAAGCAGAGAAAGTTTTGAAGGATGTAATTTTTTTTTTAGGCAGATTTTAAAGGATGTGTAGGAATTGAGGTTAAATAGGGAAGGGAGGAAGGGAATAGCATGAACCAGTAATAATGATAGCTAATATTATTGTTCACTATACATCAGAAATTAGGTGAAGCATTTTGCATGGGTTGCCTCATGTAATCCTAACATTGTGGATCCCCACTTTATAAATGAAACAACAACAAAAAACCCCAGAGATTGTAATTTAAGATCACACAGCTAGTTATTAAGAGGTGGGGCTGGGATTTAAATCCAGACCCGACTGATTCTGGTGTTCAGGCTTTTAACCAACAAACTATGCTGCCTGTTGTTTAAAAGCACAAGGGGATAAATCAGCATGTATGAGTAGTTTTACTTTTCTGCAGTGTGAAGTAAAGATAGGGAGTGACAGGATAGGCTAAGTCCAGACTGTGAAGTGCCTGTGTTCCATTTACTTTCTAACTCTTTAATCTTGATCACACATTTAAAAAAAAATCGTATTTCATGATTCAACATAATTAAACACATTTTTTTTTTCTTTCTCAAAGCAAAAATTGAATTATACCTCGCAAGTTAGTTTGCACCTTGATGTCAATTTGCAATGGACTTCATATTTAGTGACATAGTATTCAATCATGGATATACTGTGGAGTATGGTGGCCAAGAGTATGGATTTTGGTGTAAGAGAGCTGGTTTAAAGCCTTGGTTTTGCCACTTATTCGTGTGAATTTGGGTGAGGTTGTTAACCTCTCTAAACCTTTGTTTTCTCATCTGTTAAATAGGGTTAGTAATAGGGTGGTTCATTTTATTCAACAAATATTTGATTACCTATGTCAGATAGTGTTGGAATTGCTAGAGATACAGCAGATAAGAAAACAGACAAAAAAGAGGAGAACAGACAATTAAAAAGATAAACAAGTAAAATGTATGTTAAATGGTGATAGGAGAAAAACAGAGTGGCTCAAGGCAATAGGGAGGCTTTTTGGGAGGAAAGGGGGGTCATTACCATTTTACTCATAGATACGGTGGCCAGGGAAGCCATCCTTTGGAAACAGGACATTCAAGTAGGGACCTAAAAGATAAAAAAAGGTGAAGATAAATTGTGTAGCTATCTGGGAAGAGAGCATTTTGGCAGAGGGTAAAGCAAGTATAAAGTCCTGAGGAAGAGCAGGGGCAGTGCCTTTGCAGAACTGTAAGAAACTGTGGCATTCACCAGTGAGGTGAATGAGGGAGAATGTAAGAGAAAATGAAATAAAACCAGAGCAGTGCAAGGGGGTCAGACCGACATGAACTTGGACAATTTCGTGAACTCATCCTAGAAAAAGTGCTGTATACCTCACTGCTGAATATCACTATGGTCACCTTTGAAGCACTCCCCTTGGGAAGCTGTGCACCGATGCCAGTCTACCCTTCAAAGCAATTTTGGAACCATTTTTCTGGAATGGCCATCAGAGCTGTCATCGTAACCTTGCCAAGGTTATGACACCCTACCGAGTACGTAAGCACTTGGTGGCAAGTTTGTGAACTTAACTGTCAGATTTTGAGGACAATGACAGCTCTGATGGCCATTCCAGAAAAAGGGTTCCAAAATTGCTTTGAAGGGTGGATTTGGCGCTGGCATCGGTGCATAGCTTCCCATGGGGAGTACTTCAGAGGTGACCATAGTGATATTCAGCAGTGAGGTATGTAGCACTTTTTCTAGGATGAGTTCACGAAATTAATTGTCCAGCCTCATATAGCTTTTATTTTGAATGAGAAGGGAAGCCATTGAAGTGTTTTTGTTTGTTTTTGTTTTGTTTTGTGGTGGTTCCCTGGCTGGGAATTGAACCCAGATTGCGGTGAAGTTTTTTTTTTAAATGTAACTACCAATGTTGCACCTAACCAAGTTAGCAGTAATTCCTTAATACCACCTAATTACTAGCTTATCTTCAGATTTCCCCAGTTATCTCAAAGGTATCCTTTTGAAGCTGGTTTATTCTAATCAAGATCCACACATTAAATTTTGTTAAATCTCTTTGGTCTCTTTTATTATATATCAGCTCCCCCTACCTCATCCGGATATACAGTAGACTCTGCATTAACTGGAACTTAAGCAGCAGGCACTCTCAAGCAACCCGCAAAACGTGTTTTGCGGGTTGCTTGAGTTTCGATTAACAGAGAGTCTACATACATTTATCCAACATCAATGAATCCCCTGTGGGTGCCGGTTAAGTGAGACACTACTGTACTTCTTTTCATTGATTTATTAGAAAAACCAGATCATTTGTTTTATAGAAGATCTCACATTCTGGATTTGGCAGATTGCTTCTTCCTAGTTTCATTTATAATCCATACTTTTTATAAACTGTAGTTAAATCTAGAGGTTTGATTAAAATCAGGTTCAATTCTTTAGGCAAGAATACTTTATAGTTGGTGTGGTGTCCTTACTATTGTGTTAGATCATGAAGCATATAATGGATGGTTTTATTTTGGGTGATACAAAGATGATTCCATGAATTCAGATATTGTCAGCTTGATTTCTGTATTTTATGTTCCTTGTCAACCTTTCACATGATGGTTTTTGCATCCACTGATGCTGGAATCTATTTCGTTAACGATTGCAAAATGATGGTTTTAAAATTCTATCATTTCTTCTGCATATATGATCTGGAATTTTTCATAAAGGACTTTCCCAATAAATTTTAGGTTCAATTTGTCAAGTTCCAGGGGGTGAAAAAAAATTCCTTTAGGATTGCCGTACATGTATAGTTTAATTTGGGGAAGATTGACATCCTTAGAATATCTAGTCTTTCTTTTAGGAGCCTTGTATGCTTTTTACATTTTATCCAGATCTTTTATGTCCTTTAGTAAAGTCCTGGGTTGTTTTGTTTGTTTCATATAGTTGTGCATATATGTTCCTGGGAACTTTTATGTTTTTTATTGTTACTGTGATTGAGATTTTAAAAAATAGTTGCTTTTCTAATTGAATATTGCTGGTATTTATCAAAAAGCATATTCTTGTATCTAGTCATCTTAATGAACTGTTACTATAATAGTTCTAATAGTTTTTTAATTGATTCTCTTTGATTTTCTTGGAAAATAATTATGCTATGTCAAAAAGTGGCCATTTTTTCTTTTTCTTTTAAATATTCAAGTTTTATTTCTCTTCACTTTTTACATTGGTCAGGAACTTCAGAAATAACAATGCTGAATAATAGAGGAACTAGCAGGCATTCTTGTTTTATTACTAATTTTATTGGAACTTTATTTAGTGTTTTGTCTATAAAGGTGCATCTTGTTTTTACCAAGAATGTTCATTGATTTGAGTTGTTTTGGAGCACCTATTGAAATCATATAGTCTTATTAATGTAATGAATATTATAATAGATTTCCCTGTGGGAGAGTCCTTCAGGTTGAAGGTAGTGTGGACACAGGCATAGATAAAAGCTGGGCATGTGGAAGAGGTGGAGTGTTTTTGTTTGATATCATCCATGCAGAAATAATTAGAATTGCCTATAGCTTCATGGTCTTTCTCTGTAAAACAATCATCTTGGTATTCTCAGATGCTGGATAGTGTTAGGGCTAGGAAGATGGACAGAGATCTGACACTTACTCTTCCATCATGCTTCTTCCTTTTCTTCTCAGACAAAATGAAAATCAAATGCCGATTCCAGAAAGCTTATCGGAGGGCTTTGGACCATGAGGAACAGGCCCTGTCATCGGCCAGTGTGCAAGGTAATGGAAGGGGTAATCACATCATTTAACATGAAGCTCTCTTTTTCCTTCTGATACCCATATATAGTTTCCATATGTTGTTTTAACTCCAAAATCTCTTTGAGAAAGCTGTGAATGAGATACCTTGTGTTTCAACTTGGGCCTCTGAAGACCAGGCCTGCCCACAGTATCAGCTGGGAATCAATAGGAGGTGGAGGGGTGGCTTAGGCACTCTTTGGGGGCCAGAGGGAGAGGGAATGGTGTTTTTGCTGCTGGTGCACCACCTGCTCTTGTCCCCAGAGGCCGAAACCTTGTTAGCTGAGCCACAGGAGCAAGCAGCGGGTTCCCTGACTGTGTACGTGATCTCTGAACACTCCTCACTTCTCCCCCAGGTAGGGTGAGCAGAGAGCTGAAGTCTTGCCTTACTCCTTTAGCTCCTCCTCTCGCTGGTCATCTTGTAGTGTTGCCACCAATTTCTTCCATTTGCTATGGAAAACTCTCCAAATATTTTTTTTAAAGACTGAAAGTAGGCATTTTTTTTTTTCACTGACTCTGGGTCTTTCTAATTCAATACTTGTATATGATAAAAGCTGCAGTGACCATTTTAAGTTGAAAAGAAATCAGTAGGAAGCTGATTTGAATGGGTTGTGAAGGTAAAAGGTGAGTTACATTGAACTTTTCACTTCATGAGCACAAGGCTTGGTGGGAGTTACACCATGTAACATATCTGTGTGAATTTATAATGAAATATTTAATTCTTAGAAAAAGACGAAAGAAAATTTTAATGAACACCTATGTACCCAGCTCCAGCTTGTAACAATATAGCAGTATAGTTGCAGTCATGTGTCTCCATGGTTGCACCCCCACTCCCTTTCAGCCCCAGGTGACGACATTTTATATGTATTATTTTATTAACTTTTGTTTCAAGTTTTATCACATGTGTTGTATCTCTATGAATAATATATCGCTTCTTGGCCTTTTGGCTAAGATCAAGTGTTTATGAATAATATATTTAATTTTATATACTTTTGAACTTTATATAAATAGTATAATACAGCACATGTTCTACAACTTCCATTTTGCTAGATATTTGTGTTTGAGAGAATTGTCCATGATAATATGTGTAGTTGAATCTAGTGCATTCATTTTTAATTCTGTTTAACATTTCATTGTAAGAACATCAGTTTAATTGCTGATGGACATTTGAATTGTTTCCAGTTTTTAATTACAAATAATGTTGCTGTGAAAATTTTTGTACTTGCCTCTTTTCTATGTGCCATTTACTTCTATCAAACTGTCCAGTTTGTTTATTCTGCTTTTTGCGTTCAACATGCCATCTCTTAGTTTACAGGCTCTGAAGATTTAGATATTGCTGGATCTATGTCTACTGGGAAGGAGAAGGGAACTGAAATGAATGAAAACACTCATACAAAAATGCTGAGATAATAGTTCACTATGAATCTATAGAGAGGTACAAGCCTGTTAGTCAGTGGCAGAAGGCCAGATTCTCAAAAATGGGAGCCAGAGTGCCCTTCTGCTTTCTTCCATGAGCCATGGGCAATCTGTCCCTTGTTTGCCCTTCATAGGACATGATGAGCTACATTGGGCCTAAGAGGACAGCAGTTGTGAGAGGAATACTGCACCGAGAGGCCTTTAACATCATCGGCCGCCGTGTAATCCAAGTAGCCCGGGCCATGTCTTTGACTGAGGATGTGCTTGCTGCAGCCCTGGCTGACCACCTTCCAGATGACAAGTGGAGCTCTGATAAGAGGCGGCCTCTGAAGTCCAGCTTGGGTAGGGTGACCTGGCTTAATATGGGAAGGGAAAGAGACATGAATTCTGTGGAGGCATTGGGGCAGGAGGAGAATCTGCATGCAAACTCTTTACTCCTTTCTTCTGTCATTTCAACTTTTTCTTAAAGCATACAGTGTTCTTCCCATTGGTTCATGATGGCAACCAGCCCCATTCCAGAGGAGAAACAAGTTCAGCTCAGCCAGGGGTACGGGCTGCCCCTGATCCACAGTCCCCAACTTCTGTTTTCATAGGCTATGAGATCACCTTCAGTTTACTCAACCCAGACCCCAAGTCCCATGACGTCCACTGGGACATCGAGGAGGCTGTCCAGCACTATGTGCAGCCCTTCCTGAATGCCCTCAGTGTTGTGGGCAACTTCTCTGTGGACTCTCAGGTGAGACTAGGAGCATGTTGAAGAATAGTTTTCTTGACTGCACCATCCTTTTCAAAGTCCATCCATATTTAGTGTTTACAGGGGTAGTCAATTCTTCCAGCTCTTTGAGCTTGCTGATTTGCTGGGAATTTCCTGTGTGTGTGTATGTGTGTTTATGGTTCTGGTGTCTACTTTTCCTCCTTGGCGTCCAGCTTGAGAGTTTTATCAATGCTTGTTAAAAAAGCTCCCTCTGGGGAGTCCCCTGGTGGTGTAGTGGTTTAGGCTTCGGCGCTGTCAATGCTGCAGCCTGGGTTTGATTCCCAGCCAGGGATCCACCCACATTAAAAAAAAAAAAAAAAAAAAAGTCCCTTCCAGAATTGTATACACCAGTTGTGCCTGCCTTAAGAAATTTCTTTTAAAAACAACAGCAACAAAACTTCCTGAACTATGTTAATGTAGTAACAGTAAAGATGTGATGAATGTAGCTTTCTGTATCATACAGTGTACTTTGAGGCAAAATGGGGGAGGAATTATCCAGTCTTCGTAGTGGGAGTAATTACTTCTGAATAACTGACTTGATTTGATCGTGTGGACACTGAATTATGGTATTCTTTGTTTCCTTCTTTGTGTAGGCTGTGAGAAAGCCTGGTAAATTATGTGGTTTTCAAAGAACATATTAGTGTTTTAACTTTAGCTTTGGCTTTGTTATTTTTTTTCTTACACCTATTTTCTCTCAGCCCTGATTTTATCTCTTATATTTTGCCCTTTTGTAATTGTATATTTTTAAGGCACCTCAAATCTTTTTTGGGGGACAAAGTGAAATGTAAATCAATAAAATAATACCCTCCCTCTTTGCTCTCTAGATCCTTTACTATGCCATGTTGGGGGTAAACCCCCGCTTTGACCCAGCTTCCTCCAGCTACTACTTGGCCGCGCATAGTCTCCCCCATGTCATCAACCCAGTGGAGTCCCGGCTGGGTGAGCTCTGGAGGATGAGGGTCTTTCTGTTAGTCTGGGGAGGGACCCTGAAGGCTCAGCCTGAGGTTGGAGGCAAGTTGTATAGGAGGTTGGACAATTAATTTCACAAATTCACCGTAGAAAAAGTGCTACGTATCTCATTGCTGAATATCACTACAGTCACCTTCGAAGTCTTCCCCTTGGGAAGCTATGCACCGACGCCAGCGCCTAGTTTGCCCTTCAAAGCAGTTTTGGAACTCTTTCTCTGGAATGACCATCAGAGCTTTCGTCCCCTAAATCTGACAATTTAGTAATACGTTGTTTGTACAGTGCTGCCGCCAGCGTATTCGTACAGTGGCAAGTTCATAAACTTAATTGTCAGATTTGGGGGACAACGACAGCTCTGATGGCCATTCCAGAAAAAGAGTTCCCACATTGCTTTGAAGGGTGGACTAAACGCAGGCGTCAGTGCATAGCTTCCCAAGGGGAGTACTTCGAAGGTGACCGCAGTGATATTTAGCAATGAGGTGTGCAGCACTTTTTTTGTGATGCGTTTGTGAAATTAATTGTCTGACCTCGTATAGCTATGGTTCCCAGGTTGGGTTGGTTTGAGTGTGTCGAGGAAGTGCTGGGCATTTAAGGCTCCTTTTTCATGATAGTCTGTTGACTTCTCTGTTTCTACACCATCATATCAAAAAGCATTTATTCAATATGTTTCCAAGCACCTTTTATAAATAAATGAATAGGCTGTGTCTCCCTTCCTGCAAACCATCCAGGAAAGATATGGTCACACAGGCAGGAAAGATAACAGCAAAAGCACATGAAGGCAGAATTTGAATTGACAGTTCTGCTGATTGAGGTTTGAGGAACCTTGAAGCTAGGATTCCAGTTTTTTATTTTTGGAGTCATATGTAGGAAGAGAAGGTGTGACCAAGAACTGCAATACAGGCAGACCAAAATGAGTATATCACTAGTCGTGGAATTTAAGACATCAGAGCTAGGCCAGGTGGACCAAAGAGTATGAGAGAGGCTGCATGTGACACCTTTCTCAATTTCTCCTTCCTTCCTCCTTCCTGCCCTCCCTCCTTTAGCAAACAGAGTCTGAGGGACTGCTTCATGGCCGTGCTACTACACAGGTAGCAGAGCATCTCAGGCAAAGGAACTATGAGCTTTGATGTAGAAGACTAAGAGCACATTGGCCTGCAGGAAGCTCAGGGAAGTTTAGTGTGACTGAATTGTGAGAGTGACCAAGATCATGCTGGCATGGTGGGCAGGCACCATGTCATAAAGGACCATGTTAAGGACCATATTTGAACTTGAACCTGGTATTAATGGCTAGCCATTGAAGGATATTAAGCAGGGAACTGACATGAGGTCACATTTATACTTAGGCATTAAATGAGTTGTAGTAATATGAGTACAGTGTGGCAGTGGTCCAGAGAGCTGCCTTAGACGGTTAAGGGGGGCCTGAGATTCCAGGGGCATTTTGGGGCTAAGGACTGCATCTCATGTATGTGGGTACATCTTGGGAGAATGTTCAGAGGTTCTTTTCCACAGAAACTCAGGAGTGGAGGATATCCTAGTGATTATCAGTTGGGGAAAATGAGGCCCAGAGTGAGTGACCAGCAAGGCTGACCTGGAATTAAGATCTGGATTCAACATGGATTTTTTTCTGACTCCCCTTCTCTTTGTACCACAGGATCCAGTGCTGCCTCCCTTTACCCTGTGCTCAACTTTCTACTATATGTACCTGAGCTTGCCCACTCCCCTCTGTACATTCAGGACAAGGATGAGGCTCCAGTGGCCACCAACGCCTTCCACAGTCCCCGCTGGGGTGGCATTATGGTAATAATAACATTATGCAGACCCCAGAGCCCAAGCTTCAGGGACAGATATTCCCTGAGATTATTCTGTTGTTCCGCTGGTGTCCTCCATGGCCCAGCCTGTTGCGGGGCAAGCACTAGGAGGTAAGGGTGCTGTCAACTTGTGTCTCTGCCAACCCCACTGCTGCTTATTTCATCAATATTTTCTATACTGTAACTCTTTTGTGTTAAGCACTTATGGAGGACTCTTCTGTGTACATCATAGATCTTGGACCTAGTTGTGGGAGTTTCGCAAGGCTAGAAACCGCCCTGTTAGACTGGGAGTTTCTCAAGGATAGGAACTCTAAATTGGAATAAAAAAATCCAATGGAGATAACTTATGAAACTCTCCTAATAGATATTAAAAAATATTAGCTATACCATCAGGTTTGTCATTTCTAAAGAACACAGTATATTTTCTTTTTCTCTCGTGGCCCCCTGAGTGTCTAGGGCAGAGCTGTGCATGATACTGGTGTGATGCAGAGGCAACCAACCTCATTTTCTTTTGTAGGTATACAATGTGGACCCCAGAGCCTACAATGCCTCAGAGCTGCCGGTGAGAATTAAGGTGGACATGGTGCGAGTGATGGAGGTGTTTCTTGCTCAGTTGCGGTGAGGTCCTCAGAGATCCACTTGGGGGCATAGCGCCTGACTCTGACCACAGTCTCCTGGGCTGACTGGAATGAAATCTCACCTGACAGGGATACATTGGCTGTGCCTAGAGCCCTAGGAAACCAAGAAATGTTGCCCAGAATTGCTTCATCCTCCTAAAAACTAGTTCCTGACTGAAACTGTTTTAAGAAATATAGACTCATGAATGTCAGGTCCATGGGAGTGTGATTAGGGGTGCTTAAGAAAACAGCTGTTAATTCTTGTGTCAGCTGCCTGATGCCCTTTATTGAGGATTATATGGTTGTGTCTGAGCTCATCAGGAAAGAGGAATCTGGTTGATTAGCAATGTCTGCCATGGCTCCAGGATTGGAGAGACACAGCACGCGTGTCTTGTCAGAGGTGGTCCTGGATCATTCCTTATCTTAAGTCTCAGTGGCCTTTGCTGTCCAAGGAGAGGGTAGACAAAGTCGGAAGGCATTAAACTAAGTTGGTGTTATCAAAACATTATAGCCATGGAATCTTTTGTCAAACAAGATCTTGGACATTCAGTTTAGAAACAGGTAAAAGCGAAAATGGTGGTTAAAGCAGGGCTTGGGCACTATATTGCTTAATGTTGCCACTCACCCACTAAGACCCCCAAGTACTTCTCTAAAACTCTGTGGACCTGGATAAGATTGAAAACCTTAGCAGTTACTCTAGGAGTCTCAATCATCTCCCACCTCCTACTCTCAGCCCCTTTGACCTTACTTCGCTGTTCCTACAGGCTGCTCTTTGGGATTGCTCAGCCCCAGGTGCCCCCAAAATGCCTGTTTTCAGGACCTAAGAGTGAAGGGCTAATGGCCTGGGAGCTAGACCAGCTGCTCTGGGCTCGATCAGTGGAGAACCTGGCCACAGCCACCACCACTCTTACTTCCCTGGCTCAGCTTCTGGGCAAGATCAGCAACATAGTCATCAAGGATGATGTAGCATCTGAGGTAAGTGGGCAGGGGATGAATTCTGTGGTCTAGGATTGGACCAGGGTGTGGTGAAACTAAAGCCAGTTGAGATTCAGGGTATGTGTGGGCATGCCAGCCTTGAATCCCCCAGGCTTCCTCTAGAGGGCAGTGCCACCCCCTCAGTAGGAATCCAGAGTGGGTGGAGGGGTGAGAGTGTGGTGGCATGAGGCTTTAGACCGGCACTAAGAAAATACACCATAGGTCTTTTATACTGGCCTCCATATATCCTGGATGAATTCCAAGCAACCTATCTGGTAGACGGACAACACGGCAAAGCCCATCACCCCTTACTCTCCTTCACCAGTGCCTGGGTCTAACTGGTAATCCCTGCCCCATGTTTAGGTGTATAGGGCTGTAGCTGCAGTCCAGAAGGCGGCAGAGGACTTGGCCTTTGGGGACCTGGCCTCTGCCTTTGTTGCCAGCCAGGAAGCTGTGACATCCTCAGAGTGTGCCTTTTTTGATCCCTCACTCCTCCACCTCCTCTATTTCCCTGATGACCAGAAGTTTGCCATCTACATCCCACTCTTCCTGCCTATGGCTGTGCCCATCCTTCTGTCTTTGGTCAAGATCTTTCTGGAGACCCGCAAGTCCTGGAAAAAGCCTGAGAAGATAGACTGAGCAGGGCAGCATCTCAGTAGGAAGCCTTCCTTTCTGGCCAGGGTGGGAGGTATTAGATGGAAGGGGACATCACTGGTGTCTGCCATGAATGACTTGTCTCCAGTTTCCTCTCTGCCTCTCTAGCAACCAAAATATAACACTCCAAGATTGGTTCATCTTTCCTTCCCTTCCCATTCCTCTGGCTCAGCTGTCCTCCCCCACCTCCCCATCCTCAAAAAATGTATCATCTGGGTCTCCTTATTTGGAGATGAGACCCAGATGAAGGTCCTTTCCTATCCCCCTCTGGGACAGGGGCAGTTTGTGTTCTGCCCTGTTCCTCAGTACTCTTGCACTGAGAGGGAGCATTAGGGGAAAGCCTGGGTTGGTTTCTAGTCCCTCCCCTCCACACTTCTCTCTAACCCCTCAGGGAGAGCCCTAGCCCTGCTGTCATGGATGAGGCCAGGCACAGTTCACCTCTGGGCTCTTCTCCCTTAGTTTCCTCCGGGCTAACTAGGCCTGTTGGGTAGAGCCTGATGCTGTCTGTGTGTGTAGCAGAGGTTCCCTTCACCCTTTCACAGAGGCGGTGTGGTGCAGTGGAGAAAGTTCCAGACTTGGGATCAGACATACTTGAATTCAAATCCTTGCTTCAGCACTTATCATCTGGGGAGCCTTGAATAAACCACTTAATCTGTCTGAACCTCAGTTTTTCATTTGTTAAAATAGCACTAATGATACCTCCCTTACAAGGTGGCTGTGGGGATTATATGTGGTAAGGATTTGAAAGTGTCTGGCATATTCTACACTCTCAATAAACATTGAATGTGAATTGATATGAAGCATGAGCATACCTTTTGTTCATTCATATGTAAGTAATGGTTTCCTAGTATCTGTCCTGGGCTCACAGGTCTACCTTCCTTCCCCTTGGCCATGTGCCCTTCCCACCTCCCTGTCCTGGAGGACCTGTGGTGGCTTAGACACCTTAGGCTTTTGTCCCTCAGCATGCCCTGGTTTGCCCAGCAAGGCTGTTAAACATCTACTGCTTTTTAGCAGAGGGTCTGGGAGAGAGTAATTTGCACCAGTGCAAGCCCTGAGATACTAACTCATCCATAAATTTTTAAAAAAAATAATATATTGAGGATGGGCTGCAACTGGCACTGTGCTAGGTGCTGGGGTATTGTAAAGAACAAAGGATCCCTTGCTGCTTTCCCAGAACTGATCTTTTAGAGGGGAGAGTCGGTGAACTAATAAAACTAATGTCAGATAATGCATTAGAAAAAACAGGCTGATCAGACAGTGATTGGAGTTAGTACTTTAGATGGAGTGTGCGGGTAGAGTGGGGGTGGAGTGTGGGTAGGCTTTGAGACATTTGAGCTGAGACCAGGACAAGAAGAGGCCACTTTGGGAGAAGAGCATCCTTGGAAAAAGACCCTGAGATGGGAACTCGTTTGAGGACATAGGGCGAGGCAGGGGAGAGGTATCCAGGACCCCTTGAAAAAAAAATGAAGGCCGCTCGAGTCCCCACTCTGCTCCGCAAGAGTAGCCCAGGTCCTTGAACCCGTAGCCTTTCAGCTGGGGTGGGCGGGGCCAGGGCGGGCCTACCCCAGGGGCGGGGCAGGGCGGTACCTGGGGCTCCGGCTGGGGGTGGAGCTGCGGACGCTCCCCGTTCTCGGCTCTAGCCAGTGCAGGCAGCCGCGGAGGCAGCAGGAGAGCTGTGGCCCTGCGAGGCCATGAAGGTGAAGAAGGGCGGCGGCGGGGCCGGGACAGAGGCGGAGCCCGCCCCAGGGGCCTCGGGCCCTAGCTTGGAGCCCAAGGCCGACCCGCAGCTGCAGGCAGAATTTGAATCCGGATCTGAGTCGGAACTGGAGGCAGGCCCGGGGCCCAGGCTGGGGCCGCTGCAGAGGAAGCAGCCGATCGGGCCGGAGGACGTTCTGGGGCTGCAGCGGATCACAGGCGGTGAGCCACTAGTGAAGGAGCGACCGCGGGAGGGAGGGGGCCGCGGCAGCGCGTGAAGCCCTGGTTCCCGCCCCCTTTTCCTCCCCTCCCCCACTAGGGCACCCCCCCCGCCCCGCCCCGTCTGTATTTCCTACCCTGTTGCCGCCAAGCCTGAGATCTCCATGTCCCCTATTCTGCTGATTTCTTGTGCTCCTCTTCCTTTAGAGATTTATTTTCACCCCACTGCTTTTTGAGGAGTCCATCCCACTTTCTTGTGGCGGAGGTGGAGCAGCTGCTGCAATTGTGACCCCTTCCCCATGGAGTTTTTGAAGTCCTTTGAGGACTTTGCAATGAGGAGGGGGTGCAGAATGCATTCTGTCCTCAGTCTCTACCCTGGAGGCTTGGGGGAGGCTGAGTTACCTTAAGACCCTTAGGACTCCTTGACCATTAATGCCCTCACCTTGAATCCCCCAGGAAGCTGGGGCCATCCCAGGAAAGGACCTGAGCAGGAAGCTTCATTGGGTTAGCTCTGCGCCCTCTTAAGGGAGTGGGTTAATGCTCCTCCTAGCCTGGACTAGGGCCTGTCCCCTTCTGGGTGGCCCAGAGGTCTCCACTGTAGTTGAGTTTCTAAGCTGGACTGCCTGGATTGAAGTCCCACCTTTGCCATTTAATTGACTTTGTGACCTTGGGCAAGTGACTTCACCTCTCTGAGCATGTTCATTTGTAAAATGGGGATAATGACACCAATCTTATAGGGCTATTGTGAAAATAAATTCTCACAGTGCCTGGCATGCTGTGCATGCTCTGTAAATAGGGCTCTTTTATGAGTAATACTGAAGGCCCCACAGGACTGCTCATGGCTGCTGCCTGGAAGCAGACAAGTAGGCATTCAGCGGGCAGGAGAGGGGGTCACCATAGTCAAGGAACAAGGACTAGGAAGCCTCATGGCAGAGATGGCTGAGCCTCAAAGAACAGACGGCATTTGGAGAGGCAGTGGCCCTCCACCTTGGCCTCATTTATCAGTATCTCTGCCCTGGTTCTTTCTGTGAGAGCAATTCTTGGGGCCTTTCTGTGGGGGTGGGGGTGCAAGTGCTGGAGTAGACCCAAGCTCTGGAGCTGCAGGAGCAATAGAGCACAGGGCTGCCAGTCAGAACTGTGGAAGAGACTATGATGGCAGGTCTAGGCCTGTCCATCTGGGTCCCTGGGGGACCAGCTTCTTCCTCATCTCTGAACCAGGCAGGGCAGCAGCCATTGTTGGCTGGGCCCCCTGAGTGTTGAGCTGCCTTTCCCAAGCAGACCTTGGTGGAGGGAGAGGGGGCCTGGAACAGTCTGATGTTGATGCCAGTTAGGCTGTAATTGTCAACAGCAGCATTTAGGATTCAGGTTAGATTGGGCAGAACTTCCTTACAGGATATCTGGAGGTCAGGCTGACCTGTCCAAGTCCTCGGTAACTAGGGGTTATTTTGAAACTATGGGGAGCTCTAGCCCACATACCACCATTTATTTCCTAATTTGGAGGAATTTTGCAGCCCTTAGAGATGGGGCATCTGTGGTGTATGAATAGGGGAAAAGGCTTCATGGGAGCCCTTTCTTCTGCAGAAGTTTCGAACAGGGTGCCAGAGCTTTCCACCCTGGTATCTCCTGGTCTCTTCTGACCCTAATCACATAAGTCTGAGGTTTGCTCCTTGATTACTGGGCCCTGAATCCAGCTTAGGGAGCTATTTGTGGCTCAAGGGAAGAGAGCCGTTGTGTCCTGAGCTCTTGGCTCCTTGGAGCCTTTTCTGGCTTGACCCTGGGTCCCAGGCCTTGTCCTTCTCTGGTAGAAAGGAGGGAATGGCTGTGGTACCCTGAGCCGTTGACATCTCCCATTCCTCACTTCCTCTAAGGTCAGATAGGGAGTGTTGATAGGTTGAGTTAGCAATAGAACAGACTGAAGTCAGAGTATAAGAAATCTTCAGATGAGAGGAAAAACTCCAAAAGTTGGAGAATGGAGCAAGAGGGTTTTACTGGAAGCTGGGATCCTGCTCTCAGTTCTGCCGCTTCCCCTCCCTGTGTCCTATACCTTCTTTCTACATCTTTGGAGTGGTGGTTACTTTCTGTGAAAATAAGGTGTGTATAGGGTGAGGTAGGGGCTGCCCACTTTCATTCCTCCTCCTGCCTTCTTCCCACCATGGGCTGTGGTGGACAGGCCAGGGTTCATGACCCTCCCCAAGCCTTGTATAGTCCTTGCGGACCCCAGGGTGCCAGATGGCTACCAGGAGGGCTTTGTGGAGTGGGCTGCCCCAGACTTGGGGAAGGGAGAATGGCTTTACACTCACTTCCTCTTCTTTCCCCAGAAGAATAGGAGTGGCCCAGGGCCCCGAGGATGATATCCGGGCCTCTATGGGGAGAATGTTAAACTGTGCAGGCTGACAGCACCAGAACCCCTCATTGCACGTCTCTGCTCCTTCCTATTTTGTGACCAGGGCCTCCCTGACCACTGGCAGCTGCTGCTACAGAAACAGCGAGGGTTGGATCAGGCCCTGTAGTCCTGGGCTTTCTCAGGTGGGGTCCATTACTGTTCCTGATTCCTCTTAGCACAGAGGATTCCCCTTACCCCATGCATACCCCCTGCTGCACCTGCCATACCCTCTTCCTGTCCTCCCTACTCTTCTCTCTGGGAATGGCTCAGAGCCAAGGCTGGGTAGATGACCTATAAAGGGATTCCCTCTGTTTGGTAAAACTTCCTCCCATTTGGTGATCAACAGGGGATGGGAACAAAGGTGGCCCCCTTCCCCCAATATTCCAGGCTCCAGGCTTGAGTCAGCAGAGCTTTGGCTAATCTGCTTAAGGGAGCTGGGCTTGTATAAACTGCTTAGAGGGAGAGGAGGTGACTGGTGGGGATGGGGGTGGGGGCTCGGATAGGATTGACAGGGTTGAGAAGGAACAGGGAAGGTAGTGTTCATCTGCCCCAGCATTACCCAGGTCAGGGAAAGTCCTTGCCTGACATACCTAGAATGTAGCACCAGGGGCAGCTATATAAGCCCAGGAATACCAGGGCCTGAACCGACCCTCACTGTGGTAGGGGTGGGAATATCCTTCAGAGGACTGTCTCTTCTGAGGCTGAGCTGTCACCCTCAGAAGATTCCCTAGAGTGAGATTCCCAAAGGCAGGGCTGTGTCTTCTCTCTCATTCTGGGGGCTCCCTATTATTTTGGAGACCTGTTTGGCTCAAAGTCACCAAGCCAGCCCTGGCAAAGCAGAGGCTGGAATTAATGCCCTGACCTCCAGGATAGGTGGGAATATGTGGGAGAGGCAGCCTTGTCTTCAGCCTTTTTCCATCCTGCCCCTTCCTGACCCCAGAGGCCACTAGGTGGAGTTTTTTGCTTCCCTGTTATATCCTGGTGACAGAGCTATATCTCCCCCACATTGTGGGGGTTCTCCCAGGGCAGGGGCTCAATTCTCTTTCTGGAAGGCAGTGATCTTAGGTATCAGAGAAAGCAGTAGTTAGTCAGGGTCCCACAAAAGCTGAGCTGGCAGCAGCCACCTATCTCCCCTAGACTACCTGTGCTCCCCCGAGGAGAATATCTACAAGATTGACTTCGTCAGGTTCAAGATTCGGGACATGGATTCAGGCACTGTCCTCTTTGAAATCAAAAAGCCCCCAGCTTCAGGTGAGTGGGTGGGTGGGCATTCTCAGGGAGGAGGGCAAGGGAGCTGTGAAGTGGGCTGCCCAGGGTCTCCTCAGGCTTAGAGGAGTCAGAGCACACCTGGGGTTTGGACCCCAGCATTCCCAGCCTTGCAGAGGGGTCTCTGCCTGAGGTTGAATCTCTTCCTTCCCATTTGTTTCTGAGATTGGACATTTTAGCATAGTCCTGTCCCTTCATTCTGCCCTTTGCAATCCTCCCTGGGAATTATAGTCTCGGAGGCCCCAGGTCCATTTCTCCTATGGCCCTTGAAACCTCAGTTGAAATTTTTGACCTGTTGACCTAGAACCCCCAGGTGGAACCATTAGGCCAAAGGCCTGAACCCTCAACGTGTATCAGACTCTCCTGGGAATTTTTTTTAGCATTCTGAGAGATGGGTCCCTGGGGTGAAATCCTGGGTGGGCATGGGCCCCAGTCTGAAACCCCCTGACCCCCACTTGGGATGCATTACAGAGCGGTTGCCCATCAACCGGCGGGACCTGGACCCCAATGCTGGGCGCTTTGTCCGCTACCAGTTCACACCTGCCTTTCTCCGTCTGAGGCAGGTTGGAGCCACGTGAGTCACTGGGTGGAGGTGGGATGGGATGGGGGCTGGGGTTGAGGGTGGGAGTGGGCCCTTCCTGAGTTCTTACTGAGCCTCTCTTAAGGGCACTCTATCCTGAGCCTGGTTGGTTAACCTCAAGGCAAACCTCAGCCCTGCCCCTTTCACTCAGGGTGGAGTTCACAGTGGGAGACAAGCCTGTCAACAACTTCCGCATGATCGAGAGGCACTACTTCCGCAACCAGCTGCTCAAAAGCTTTGACTTCCACTTTGGCTTCTGCATCCCCAGCAGCAAGAATACCTGCGAGCACATCTATGACTTTCCCCCTCTTTCTGAGGATTTGAGTGAGTGGGCAGGGCCCTGTGGGTAAGGGGACTCAGGGACCAAGCTGGTGGGCGTGTGGGTCTGACCCCCTTTCCTCCCACCCTGGGTATCTTGTATCTGGCCACCATTCCCATGTCACCTACAGGGAAACTCAGGCTCAAAGAGGCTGAAGTTCATCTTGTCCCTGTCCACAATCATAAAGGCCCTGCAGTGGTCTGGTTCAGGCTTCCTGATCTTTGCCCAACTGGCTGGGCCTCTCTTGCAGTCAATGAGATGATCCGTCACCCATATGAGACACAGTCTGACAGCTTCTACTTCGTGGATGACCGGCTGGTGATGCACAACAAAGCAGACTATTCCTACAGTGGGACGCCCTGATCCCCCAAACCTCTCCCTGCCCCAGGAGGATCCTGGGTCCTCAGCTGTGACTTTCCCAACACTCACCTCTCAACCCCAGGTCTTCTGCCTGGGGACTGTTTCAGGAGCCCCAAACCCTGTGTCAAGTGTTGGGAGGGAGGGTGCCTGATGTCCCTAGTCTAAGTCTGTGAAGCTCATGGAGCCTGGCACATCAAGTGACCTCCATGTCCAGGAAGGTGTCCTATGAGAGGAGTAGCCAGGACTTCTGAACAGCCTAGTTGGGCCTTCTTGGGCCCGAGTTTCAGAATAGTGTTTCCCTATCTAGGCTTTGACTAGGTTAGGGCAAGGACCCAATCCTTGTCTCCTGCCTGTCACTTAGATTTGTAAATTCACAGACGAAGATCCATGATGGGGTCTGGCTACCAAGTTTCCCAAGGAGGTCTGGGCCTTGGCTCTGGCCCTAGCCTCAGCTCTAGTCTCTACCATCAGGGGCCAAGCCACTGTCTGAAGTGTGGGAGGGACTGGCCCCCAGACTGCCGCCTGTGATAGGGGCTGAACCAGTTGTATATAGTTTTCAATAAACTCTTTTTTTCTGTTCTCTGGATGTAGGTCAGCACGTGTGTGTGTTGGGAGGTGGGGGAGGCACCCTAATTATCTTGGCACCTAGACTGAGCATATAATACATGTTGTATCTGGAAAGGGTTTATCCTTTGATAAAGAAGGAGACCCTGGCCCTGATAGGGGAAGCTTTGGCCCAAAGTCATAGCCAACCCTGACAGAACAGAGGCTGGGGACAAGGGCTCCAACTCTAGGGTGGGAGGGAAGGTGTGGGAGGTGGTCTTGTTCTCTACCCTACCTTTGACTCCCTGAGACCATTAGGACCACTAGGTTGTTCTAGTCGTCATCAGAGAGAAGGTGGACAGGTCTGTGGCTAAGGCCTAGAGTCCTCTTGCTCTCAGCTGACTTGGGGAGCACCCTGGCCTGGCTACCTTGCATATGACACTGCTCCCAGCCCTACCCCAAACCCAGAGGATGTCTTCATTTCCTTAATGGAGGAAATACAGGAACTGAGGTAGCTGATGAGTTTACCTCAGGGTTCACACCCTATTTTGCAGGCACTAATTTGGACATGCCTGGCATCAGTCTTTGGACTGAGGAGGTAAATCTAGGAGCCTAGAAGCACTTAGGGGATTCAGCTGGATTCTGTGGAACCATTCCTGGGGGCTAAGACCTGGATTGAACTCTGGGAATTCTAAAATGACTGAGACACAAAATCAATATTTGCTCCTAGAATAAGATGGACAGGGCATACAGATTAGCAGGAGTCACCAGTTTGCAGTGATCTGAGGAGGATTCTTGGAGGAGGCAGCATTGGCCCAGATAACTTGAGAACTCAGGACAACTTTGAAAGGAAGAGATGGGGAGAGCATTTAGGCACAGGGAGCAGCATAAAGCAAAGGAAGCAAGATTTCAGGTGTATTAGAATGAACATTTACGATGTGAAAGGAAGTCACCTGTGAATCCATGTTCAGGTGTTGGGGCTTCTCGTAAGGAAGATGGGGGGGGGCGGTACTGAGGGGGTTGACCTGATCAGATTATGGTTGCTGAATGAAGGGTGGTTTGGAAAGAATGAGATAATAGCCAATATACAAGGGCTGTCTGGAAAGTATCCAGCCATGTAATATGAACAATAGAGGCATTTATGACTGGATGTTTTCTGGACAGCCCTCGCATATTGAGTGCTGGGCACATGGCTGGGTGCTTTATATGTGTTAACACAATGCTCACAGTCATTTCTGAAGAAGGCACTATTATGCTTATTTTGTAGAAAATGCAGGCCCAGAGAGGTTAATTTGCCTTATCAATGTTGCAGTTATTAAGTGGCAGTGTCAGGATTTGAATCCAGACAGCCTGACTCTAGAATCTATGCACGATCATACTCGAGGCAGAGAGGCACTGACAAGGGTGTTGCAGGAATTTGGGTGAGAAAGACGAAGGCAACCTGAATTAGGCCAATATCCTTGGAGATGGGGAGAAATAGATGAAGTTGAGGTTTATAGGAGGCAAAATCTCCAGGACTAGTGGCTGATTGGATGAGGGGCGTGGAGGCAGGGAGGAGTTGAGGCTGAATCCCTGGTTTGTAACCTGAGTGTTGGGGTGGTAAGGGTGTTGTTACTGGGCTTGGGAATCCAGGTTGGAACAGTGTAGGGGTAAGTGGGAAGTGCTGTGTTCAAGTTGGCACCTGCTGTGGTGTGGTACAGATGTCCTAGAGGAGGTAATCAGGAGGAAACAAGAAATTTGGGCACTGAGACCAGGAAGAGGATGAGGACTGGAGGTTATTGGTTATAGGGTGATTGTTAAAGGTGGGATGGTGGCTGAGATTATGGGATCCCCAGCTGACACTGGTGTTTAATGAGCAGAGTGCAGAAATGCCAGATGTCCTCCAATTAACGGGGCACTCAATGCTGATAGTCTACACCCCCAATTAATGGTCACTGAGTGAGAGCTTATAATCCTAGGGAAAGCCAGGGGGCTATTGAGAGCAGGGCAGAGGGAGAGGGACCAGTGATGGAGACAGAAGGAGCAGCCAGAGAGGTGGGCACAGGAGCCTGTTACAGAGTAGGCTATGTTAAAGCTAAAGGAAGAAAGAAATTTCAACAGGAAGCAAGTGATCAGGAATTGCCATGAAGGTGAGGAAGGGGCATGGAGTGTAGAGGAGTTGGTTTGTAGATGAGGCTGTAGAAATATGAAAATATTTGGAGATGGAGCTACTGTATATGGGGTTAGAAGAGAAGCTATAGCGCACAAGAGGGACTTCCAGGCTTACAAAGGTATCAGGAAGAAGACACTCCCCTACCACCTGATAGATTCTGAATGGGGCCTGTTGTGCTTCCACCTTCAGACAGGGAGGGTGGTCTGGACCTTTCTGGATCTGGACCTCAGAATCTGTCTCTGAAGTCATCCAGATAGCGTAGACTCTCTGTTAACCAGAACTCAAGCAACTAGCACTCTCAAGCAACTAGCAAACAAATTGAAGAAATAATACTACAATTATCTGGCATGGGTTCTGGTTAACTGAAAGTCTACGGCATTTTTGCTTTGACTCCTCGGGGTGTCATGAGGACCATATCACTGGGTTGAGCAGCAATGCCCAAGTACTACAGGGAGACCCACTACTCAGGCTTACCTAGCCTGGCCTGCAGGGTGAACTTTGGGACTGCCAAACCCATTTTAAAATATTGAGATGCTTCCCTTCCAGCTGGTAAAGAGCTTCTGTCTCAAGCCCCCAGTGCCTTCCTCCCTAGCCTGGCCCCTCCCCTAAGAGCCACCTCCACTTCCCCACCACCCAGCAACTAAAGCAAGGGTGGCTGACTGTCTTGTGTGTTGCAACCCCTTTGTTATTGTCTGCTGAAGCCTATGGGAAATAAGGTTTTTAATGTACTGAAATACGAGGACTGTCTGGAAAGTATCCAGCCATGTCATGAAAAATAGAGGCATTTATGGCTGGCTATTTTCTGGACAGCCCTCATAGATTGTAATCCTATATATTCTATGTATTAAAAACCATATATAGACATCTCTTCTATATCTATTCTGTAATCTGAAAACATGTGTGATTTCTAATCTGTGATTTCTCTACCTAATGGCAAAGTCACAGATTCTACTAAAGCTATTGTGATTTGTTGCCAACACTCATAATCTGGGGACATGTTAGATGGAAGCAGAGAGGAATTAAAGTAACACTGTGATTTCTTTATCCAAGTTCATGGACTCATGAATTCTAACCAGTTTTAGAATCCTCAGGTTTAGAGCCCCTGAACAAAAGGGATAATTACCCCCAAGTAGGGACTTCCAGACCCTGCATCCATTCAGACTTGCTCACCCTAACAGGGTGGTTGAACACTTGGTGTGAGTTGGCCAGCAGGGGGCAGCCTATGCATGGGAGCGTGGGGCTCGGTTCAGAGAGGAGCTGTTGCCTAGCTTTAAAAGTCTGAGGGCCATTGTGGTTACAGACGAAAATGAAACTTAAAATCCTATCTGCTTGCTACCTGTTTTAGTTGTGTAGGGGCCAGCTCACTCATAGGTGTGTTGAATGGGCCCATAGGACAGAAGTCTGCCTGAGGGCCCCTGGGGACGACATCCTCCACACACTGCCTAGGCTGAAGGTGTAGAGTAGGTTTGTCTGAGCCCCGAAGGTCCATGTGTCTGGGGCGAGGAAGTGGGTCCCAGTGAAGTTCTCTCGTGAAACACTTGTCCTGTTTTTGAGGGCTTGGGCATCAAGACCCAGGCCCAAGGTTGGTCAGAACTGGGGTACAACATCACCTGAGGGCTTGACATTGAGCCTTTACCCTCTTTCCTATGCAGCCAGGGCTGGGCTGAGACTGGGTGGGTGTTCCTCTTGGGTGCCCTGGCTGGCCATGCCTTCACCCACTCCCCACCCCACCCTATCCCTCTTGCCTTGGACCCAGTCAGTCATAGAGCCTCTGAGAGAAAGGGTGCTGATAGAAGATGGGGTTTTATTATGAGATCTTCTGCAGAGTTGTCCTCTGGGGCATATGGGTGATGTTGGCCGGCTCCCAGGCCTGGCCCCTATAAGAACTTTCTAAGCAGAGGCCCCACCTGTGGCTGTTCTGAGACTTGAGACTGTGTGTTCACATTTAGTTCCTACACCTTCCCCATCCCTGTTCAGGCCGAGTGTGGGGCTGCCTCTCAGGTTGTCTTTTGGTGACAACAGCCTACCTGGAGGTTGTATCTGGGAGGTGAGAATGACGTGGGACCAAATAGGTCCCTGACCCTCTAGAGACCACTGTCCAGGGCCAGCAGTGTATACAGCATCAGACTAGGTTTCATTCATGTCACTTGGGTAACCCAGAGCCCCAGCCAGGAAAATATGGGGGCAATAAGACACGTCCTGGACAGGGAAGTGACCCCTTCTTGTGTGAGGAGATGGAGGGTGCGAGGAGGATCTCAGTAGGAGGGTGTGTGAGGGGAAGGCACCCTCTCCCCTCCTCTGGGCAGGGCAGCCACTTCCCAGCATTCCTTTGGAGGTTCTCCTGGGAAGAAGCCTCACCCACCTGCCCCTCAGCCTCCCTGGGCTGGTCGGGGTGTCCTCCTGTCTGCCTCGCTCTTTGGATTTGGAAGCTTACGGTACTGAGTGAGGGTGGGTGGCCTCACAGGGCCAGGGCACTACAGTCAATGCAGCTGACCTTTCTGCCCAGGGAGGGAAGGGCCAGAGAGGAAGGCTCAGTGGCTGAGACCACAAGGCACTTGCTTTATTGTTCCAGGACAGAAAGCAATGGCAGGCCGTCGATGGATCTGTTTGTGCTTCATCTGAGCCTGGGATCAACTTCTGAGGGTTCTTGTCACCCCAGGCCCAGGAGAAACTGAGACTCCCACTTGTCACCTCCAGGCTCAGGGCAGGCTGAGGCTTCTACTTGGTGGGGGTTGGGCTCCTGGGTAACGTATGGTGGGCAACTGGGCCACAACTTCTAGCTCCAAGGGCATCCTGAGTCTGCCAAGCAGTCAAAGAGAGCTTGCCCATATCAGGCTTCCCCTCCCTCAATGCCCAGGCTGCCTGAGATGGTTGGAAGTAATTATAATAGTAAGCTGGGGCCTAAACTACCTGAACTTCTTATAGAGAAGGAGTGAGACTAATGACCTGGAGGTGTCCTTCCTGCACCCAGGGCTAGGAGAAGAGTTCATGTTCAAGTTTCCAAGGGCAGGGGCTTTTCCAAACACTTTGTGTTGGAATTGGGCTCAGTTTGATTCTGAGGTGGACGTTTTCCCTCCTGTGTGTCACCGGGGCAGCGGGGGAGGCTAGACAAAGCATATGCTGAGGATGGGGAGAGCCTGGCAGAGTCAGTGCCATTAAATAGCAGCCCCCAGACAACTTGGGGAGAGGCTCATACTCCTCCTCCTTGATGGGTGCTGGGATGAAGATGGGAGAATAAATACAGGGACTTCTGGGAAAGATCATGCCTGGAGGGGGCCAGGCCTGCAGAGAATGTGGACATCAGAATAGAGTTCATGGTGGTCTTGGACCTGGCATGGGAACCCTGAGCTTTTGGTTAACCAAAGCCCTCAGTTCTCAGCTGCCCCAGAAATGAAGTTAGGCCATGCAATGTAGTTCTGATTCCTCTGGATATAAGGTACATGGGTGGGCGTATGTCTGAATGACTGTGTGTACATGTGTGTGCACATGTACATGGAGGCTTGAGTGTGGATGAGTATGAGCTAGGGAGAGTGTATTTTCTTCTTGTCTGACACTTGTTCTTCAGGGGCTCTGAGTGAGGAGCTGGCACACCAGGCATCAGAAATGTGTGAGGGGTAGCATCCTGGGTGGTGTCTTCACCCCCAGCTGTCAGCTAACAAACAGGTTGGCTTTAGTTGCATAGGGGACAGGGAGTGTTTTCCTTCTTCGACCTTTAAGGTGAGCCCAACACAAGTGGCCCGCTTGGACTTCCAGGCCAGGAAAAGGCTGGAGCTGCTGCTGGGCATGGTTCATGCTAGGGCCATGGGCTTGGAGCTGGGGCTGAGGTACATGGAGGGGCCAGCAGAGGCTGTGGTGGGCGTGGGCTCCAGCTCCATGAAGGCTGAGTAGAGGGTGGTAAGCTGCAGGTCACCTAGTGCCCCTGAGCCCCCACTGCCTGGTGGTGCCAAGTCACCTGACCCACTGCCTGTCTCTGCCAGACAGGTCCCAGGGTGGAAGCAGTGGGGTGGAGGTGGGGGTAGTGGCATTGAAGATGATGTCGGGGATGAGGTCACCAGTACCAAGGGGTCGAGGGCCAAGCTGTCATCCTTCAGCTGTTCCCACAGGTTTCCTAGTTGGGGGAGAGAACAGCTGTCATGGGAGGTACCAAAGGGGCCCTCTCTGCCCCCAACCCCATGGCTCTCATGTGCTAAATAGAGCAGGATTGGAGTGACACTGATCCTGACACTAGCTGTGTGACCCCAGGCAGTTGCTGAACCTTTCTGATTCTGCCTCCCATGTATGGTTTGAAAGCCATAGCCCAGATGACCTCTGTGGCTCTTTTGGGGGATTGGGAGGGTTGAGGATTTGAAAGCTGCCTGTTAAAAGGTTTAATGTGGATGCTGTGCCCTCAAGGGTTAGCCTTGGGTGGGAACCCCAGGAACTCTTTATCCTGGCTTCTGCCCAGGCTCCCAAGGAAGGTAGATGTGCAGCCCAGACCACAGGTCTCCCAAGAGAGCACTTCAGGGCCCAATAAGGTGGCTGGGCATGGTTGCGTGGGCCTGCTTCACTACAAGGCCCAAGGGATGGGAGCGGAGTCAGGAAGCACACCTTATTCTGAGTAGCAAATAGTGCTGCCACCTGATCCTCTTCTTTGTGTCATGTGACCTGCATCATGGCAGGCCAGGACCTGGTGCTTGCCCTGGGTATCAGGGCTGCAGGACCTGGAGGAAGGAGGCTCAACTAAACCCTGATTGACCTTGGCTGCCTGGGTTCTTTTTAGCTACTTAACCTCTGTGCTTCCATGAAATGTGATTATTCTATGAAACAATCCCTCCTATCCTGTAGGCCCATGTGAGGGAGCACATGAAAAGCACCTAGTGTGCTGCCTGATAGTAGGGGTCAAGTAAATGTTTATAGTAGCCTACATGTCTCTAGTCTCTTCTGAGGCTGTTGAGCCTTTCTCCCCACTTCTAGATGGGGGAAAGGATCTAAATGCATGTTTCTTACAATAGCTTCCCAAGACCTGCACTGTCTCCTCATCAGATTGTGAGCTCTTGGAGTTATCAGCTGCCTCCACCTGCTTGTGGATGTTCCCCATCCTAGTGTATGCAGGAGGTAGGAAGCATAGTTTAGTACACTCCTCCAAACGTCCCATGGCCAGTACCAGGGTTTGGGGTACACTGGAGTTGAGATGGAAATGGGTGGGCCTGGCCACTTGCAGAGATGGAGCAGGCAAGATGGAGCAGAATTGCTAGAACTTCTCCCCAGACTCCTACTCCCAAACCTCTCCAGGACCTGCTTAGCTCTGAGGCCTGACATGCTAGTAGGGGAAGATCTCTTTCCTTCTGCATTAAAACAATAAACTCAGAAGATGCAACTGCTTCTGGGAATGTTAGGAGTATCAGGACAACCAAGTATGAATTGAAATATCAGGACCTTTTAGCCTACTCGGAGCTGAAAAAGTGGTTTGATGATTGGATCAGTAGGAATATGCTCAGGGGCACCAGGAGGAGGCCAAGGGCATTCCTTTTTGTCCCTTGACATCCCCTGTCAGCTTCCGCCTTCTCTGCTTCAGTTGACCAGAAACCTGGCAGCTAGCAGGCTGTAGCCTGGAGACTTGGAGGGCTGGGCCACACTGCCAGGTGCACCTCTCCAGCTTTGTCCCACCTCCCCTTTCCCACCCCCAGCTCACCCTGGAAGTCAAAGTCGGTGAGAGAGGGATTGATGGCATCCAGGTCAGTGCCAAGGTCTCCGTCTGGCAGCAGGGTGTCATGTATGGTCCTGGCTGGGGAAGGCTCAGGTAGCAGCTTGGTGCTGTGGCTGGGTGGGGTGTGGGCAGGCAGAGGCGAGTCCTGGGGAGTCCCCAGCTGGGCCTGCAGCTCAAGAGGCCCATCTGGCTGCGGGAACAATGGTTGTGGAGGTCCAGGAGGGGTCAGGCCCGGTGAGAGATGTGAGTATGTCTGCCCATAGCAGGAGGTCACATGCCCCCCAAGTAGGTCCTGCAGGGGGTTCTTGACAGGAATAGGGCCTGGAGCTGAGTGGATTGAGTGGAGCGGCTGGGAGAGCCCAACTGGAGGTGCCAGGGGCCGGATAGGGCCTGAGCCTGCCAGCCCAGGGGGTGGGCAGCCCAGCTGTGGGATGCCAAGCTTCTCCCTCTTATCTCCAATGAGGCTGTCCAGCTCTTCTGAAAAGGCCCAAGAGAAAAGGAAACCGTGAGACCTCCCTTTCCCCACAAACCCTCCCCAGTCTTGGAACTACTCTCAGGCCTTTATCTCACTCATCAATTCTCCTTGTTAAGTTTTTCCCTCTCTCTTTTTGGCTCATGGGAACCCTGGGCTCTCCCTTGCACGATCGTCAGCCTCACCTGGCTTGGCCATGCTCTTGCGCACAGCAATGGGGTCTTTCCTCTTCCACTTCTGCAACTCCTCCTGCATCTTGTCAATCTTGGCCGGGTTGAGGGCCCACAGGCAGCCCTTGCGAGAGGAACTTCCTGATTTGTTCTCTACCTTCTCGAAGCATTTGTTGAGAGATAGGTTATGGCGGACAGAATTCTTCCAGCCATCAGGTGCTGTCTGCCAGAGCAGAGCAAGACAAGAATTCAGGCTGGGATCAGGCTCCAGAAAAACTCCACTCTGCATTTGTCCTGCAGCCCACTCTGGGGCTCGTCCTCCTCAGCACCCAGCCTATGCTTGGTACCCTCCAGTGTTGGGGAGGGTGGGCAGGAAACTTGACCACAAGTTACTTACACCTAAAATCTGCCTTCATTCCACCCTATCCCTGGCTAAACCTTCAGGCGATTGTCACGAGGTGACTCATAAAGGGAGGGATGGTGGGTGCTGCAGAGACTTCGACTCCTCCCCCACCTCTCTCTTTTTTTTTGGCTCATGGGAACCCTGGGTCTCCAGGCCTGTGTTTGGAGCCCTTTGTGGAAAGGGGGCTGACTGCTCTGAGATCTCTGGTCTCAACTTTGCAAAGAGAATGAAGGGGAAGCTATGAAATGTTCTTCTCCCGGTCAGCCTCAACCCTGTTGGGGCAAATGTGGGAGAAAACAAAGATGGGTAAGATTGGCGAGTGTTTGGTGTGTGCACGCATTACATATAAATTTGCGTGTTTGTCTGGGTTTTTGGTGAGAGGTGGGGGGGCTGTGTGCATGAGAATGCACATGTTTATTAATGTGTCTCCCTAGTATGAGCTGGTCTCTGGGAATGAGTCTGTGAATTCCTCTGAGTGTGAGGACATGTGTGTTCCTGAGGATGAGTGTGTGTGAGAAAGTCTCTCTGAGTATGTGTGGGTATCCATGATCGTATGCATGTGTGGGTGTGGGTGTTCACATGAGTGTGCCTGGGGGGGGGGCGTGCCCTGGTGGGGGGAGGCAAGCCCTCAGGCAGGGGGTGATGCTCGTGCCAACAGAATAAACACCCATTAGGAGGCCTGTTCATGTCACTGGTCCAGTAATTGTGCCCAGGGAGGGTTGTAAAAATCATTAGGCTGACTCAGTTGGGTGAGAGGCGGTGGCAGGGGTGCCTGTAGGCACCCCCAGTCCTGCCACCTCCAGTTCTGTTCCAGCCTCTGGGACAGTCCTGGGCCCAAAAGGGGATGACTGTGGGCAGATCTCCCACTCTGGCCATTGGGACCCCTTCACCCTCAACTTCTGGCCCCTCCCCCTTTCAGCTTGAAGTTTCTGCTGAGGGATGGCCACTCCCTCCTTCCCAGCTCACTTGCCCCAGGGAGCAGCCTGGCTGAATCATGCCCAGCAGAACTGGGTCCTGATGCCAACATCACTGCAAGTTGCTGTCAGAAGCTACTGGAGTATTTCTCAAGGGCAGCTGGCCTGGGGCAGGGGATGGTTGATAGGACCCCCCCAAGGCTCCCAGGGTCATGAGAAAGAACTCTTGACTAGCCATCTGGAATTCACCTTCAACAACCATGGCAGTCCCTACTGGAAATCAAGGCTATGTCACCCAATGGGCAGAGTTAATGGGCATTGGGCCTTTTTATAGCCCCATAAATCTATGACTTTGGGATGCCAGGGTAGCCCACACCCCAGCCACTTCCTGTTTGGAAGAAGGATGGTCAGCATTACCAATTATGTCCACTGGCTGAACACTTCCCCAGTCCCACATTCCTGGTTCATGGGGCTACAGGATACCCACCTCACCTACCTTGGGCATGAGTGCTGCCCACTCCAGGGTCCACTCTGTTCTTGCCCAGAAAAATTACCTTCAAATGGGGAGTGAGTGATAGAGAAGGCCGGGGATCTTTGAACTAATTCCTTGGGTGGGTCAGAGGGGATGTGTCAGAGTTGGAAGGAATCTATGTGTCAACTGGTCCACCTGACCATTTTACATATTGGAAAAATGGGGTCCAGAGAAGAAAGGACCTAACCCTAGATGGCACAAGGAGGCAGTGACAGACCCCAGACTCCAACTCTGTCCCCTAGTTAAGGGCTCTGCCCAGGTCACCCCGTAACGCTGACTTCACAATCTGGGGCCCTTCCCACCCTCACAGATGCTTTCTCTTTGAAGTCAAATGTAAACTTGGGAATGAAGGAGTGATGCAATTGCTAAGAACAACTAGGACCCCCAAACCCCCCCACCCCAAAGCTACTAGATCTTATCACTCTTCAGCTCCATAAAACAGGGACTACACGGCTCCCAGGAAAAACAATTAAGCCCGGAAGAGGAGAGGCAGGGGCGGGGGGGTGCTCAGGCCCAGGTCGAGAGCTGGCAGAGAGGAGAGGCTGGGAGGAGTGGGGCAGTGCCCGTACTTTCCTCTCTCTGGGCTGGTCCCTTAAAGCCCTAGAGGACTCTCCAAAGGTTTTTGGGGTTAGGGGGAGTTTGGTCCTCTGACCTGCTGGGGATAAGGGAAGCCTCGGGTACTGGCTTTGATGCTTCTTGAATCACCAAGACAACTCTCCCACCTCCTCTCCCTTCCAGAACATTTGGTAGATGACCATACTTTTCCGTTCCTGGCCAGACCACTCTGGCTGTCTGATGGCAGCTCAGCAAGTGCAGACTGGTTTGAATATCAGCCTCAAATGATCCTCAGGCAGGACAATTGGGAAGATGTGGAGCTGGGAATCACCCGCTGGCAGGTAGAGCTGAGTGTGGATTACTTGGGCCTCAGCTCCCACCCTCTGCCTGGGTAGCAGATGAGATTGCATCTACTGGGGTGCAGTCCTTGGAGAAGGCTCTCCTTACAAACAAGTTCTGATCTCCCCTGCATCACCCTAGGAGATGTGGTCTCTGCTGGAGGGTCTGAGGGACATGCAGAGAAGGGAAGTGGGTAGCATGTGAAACCAAACAACTTGAGCCAGCAACTTGTCCCACCTACGGAGTGATCTTGAACAGATGGATCACCCTCTCTGATATGTTTGCCCATCTGGAGGGAAGGGCACCTGTCCCACCTCTAGGGAGGGAGTCCAATAGAGCTCCCAGAAGCCCCTTCTGTGGATGATGGGGAATGGCTCCTACACATGGGAAGGTGAGGTAACTGGCCAGCCAGTTCTCTGGGATACGTAAAGACCACGAAGCCCACACCCTGCTTTCTGGCAGAACTGCAGCTGAGCCTGCCACCCACAGAGGCAGATCCTAATCTTTCCTTGGAAGGCAAGGGGTTCTGCGGCCCCAGCATCCATGCCACCTTAGCTGGCCTGTTCCTACCCAAATTCCTCCAGCTCTATGGCATCGCGGGGGCAGGGGTGGAGATAGTCTCTCATGTCTTCCCAAGCTCTCTCTCCCGACGAGGTAGGTGGATGCTCCTTGAAGCCTAATAGGACTGACGTGTCCACCTTCTGCCAGCATAAGGTCTGGCTCCAGCCTGCAGTGTAACCTTGGGTGAATGACTTGAGCTCTCTCTTCCTCACACAGAACTCTATCCTTCTTAAGTGGAGAGAAAGAGAAGCTAGTAGGGGGGAAACCCTCTCCTGGCTTTCATTCTAACTCTTCTCCCATCTCCCAGCTCAATCCTCTGGCCCCAGAGAGGCCTGGCTTGCACAGAATGTGGGGATGGGGGAGTAGGAGCAGATCTTGGGGCTCACCTTGAAGTAAGGGAAGTGCTCCGTCATAAAATTGTAGATCTCGCTGACAGGAAGGCTCCCAGTTTTACTGTTCTTAAGGGCCATGAAGATGAGGATGCTGAAGGCAGAGAAAGCCTTGAAGTTTGAACCTCTGACCAGGCCCAGAGTCTCCCCCCAACATCCCTGCCCCAGCAGGAGTAGTCGAGGAGAAATAACCTGCTGCAGAATGGATGGGTGAGAGGCTCTATGAGGTCAAAAGGAGAAGGGATGAAAAAGTATCCACTGAAGTCAGGAATTACAGATATATGAGGATTTTGTGGCATCTGAGAGTCCTGGGTCACAATCCTGGCTTAGCCACTCACTAGCTGTGTGACCTTGGGTGAGTATCTTAACCTCTCTGAGCCTCAGTTTCCTCAGCTTTGAAGTGAAGAAAGTAATAGCTACCTCAGAGTTATGAGGATTAAGTATGATGCCTAGCACATAGAAGGCACTCATTAAATGGAAGCTGTCATTACCAGTCAGAACTCAGCCAAATGCATACATGTTGGATGGTAAGGGAGGGAATCAAGGTTTCTTGAGCCTGTACAATGTGCCAGGTTTCCAAAGGCCTGAATATTGCTGTTCTTTTTTTTTTTTTTTAACAGATAAATAAACAGAGGTTCAGAGAGATTAAATAACTTGCCTGTGGTTTCACAGCCAGTAAATTTCAGGGCCGAGATTTGAACCCAGTTCTACTGGACTCCAAGGATTGCATGTGCTCCTTTCTGCACATCATCCTGCCTCCCACAAACCCTGTGCTCCTTGCTGACATTTAAATTCCTTTTTCTTCCCCTGAGGTCACATTAGTTGATGACCTGACCCCATGTGGGGCCTGGCACACAGGAGGTCAAGTGTCACTGTTGGTTGGATTGAAGGAAAGTTCAGATGGAAGGTCGCTCAGATGGGCTGGGTGCTGCTGGCCTGGCCCTTAAAACGCCAGCCCCAGAGCAGGCACATCAGATCTGGCAGATGCTGGATAACTAGTTGCATCTGCAGTCCTCATCACTTATTTATTTCCAGTAGAGCTTTGGGGTGGGGCTTCTCCCTGTATCTCGGAAGGGAGGGTGGGTAAAGGAGGCGAGCCACACACATGGCTTCTCAGGGTCATAGGTGATCTAGTCTATTCCCCTGTCCCCTCTCCAATGTCCTCTGAAAGTCCACTGGCTATGACTGCCCCCATGCCACCATTACCCTTATTCCATACATGAATTTCCCCAGAGGTCCTCTCACCCCACTTCCTTCTACCCAGGGTACTGGGAGACGTACCTGTAGGAGTAGATGGGTTTGGGGAAGAGAGGCTGGTGCCCGTCGGTGCCGGCCTGGGGTGCAATTCGCTGGTACGGATAGTGTGAGGAGCCCAGGTAGGGTACAGGGTAGCTGCCACCCCCTGGTGGGTACTGTAGAGGTCAAAGGGGCAGAGTGATTGCCATGAGAACCAGCATTCCCAAGGAGTGGGGGTTCCCCTTTCCCCATTCATATACATCTAGAGAGGGAGCTGAGGCTAGGTTCTTGTTTCCCTGATTCTAGGCCCCACCACCCATGGTCATGGGCTTCAATGGCTATCTGAGGGGGCTGGCTGAGGGTGTGGCTATCTGAAGGCCTGGGAGGAGATCTAGAGTTCAGGATCTCAGAGGCCTCAAAGCTCCCTTCCTCCAGCTCCTTTCTCTCAGATCCTCTAGGGCAGCGGTTCTCAACCTGTGGGCCGCAAACCCTTTGGGGGTCGAACGACCCTTTCACAGGGATCACCTAAGACCATCGGAAAACACGTATCAGATATTTACATTATGATTCATAACAGTAGCAACATGACAGCTATGCAGTAGCAACGAAAATAATTTGGTGGGGGTCACCACACCATGAGGAACTGTATTACAGGGTCGCGGCCTTAGGAAGGTTGAGAACCACTGGTCTAGGTACTCTGGTTGCCATGGTGATGGGATAGCAGTCAGATGGGGCTACAAGTATGAGGGGTAGCCCTGGCTTTTGCACACTTCCAGACAGGCTCTTCAAGCCTCCCTTGAATCTCCTGGAATAGCTGGGCGGAAGTGGAGTGTCCAGCCTGGGTGTTTGCTGGGCACTGCCACCTTTTATGAGTTTCACTGGCTCTTTGAAAGGACCGGTCATGGTGGTGGGCAGGTGGGGGTAGGAGGTGGTTTTACAGCAAAGGGAGTGGCTGTGGTGCCAGGGATGGTGTTTTATGGTGGTGAGGAGGGGAGGGAGACTGTGACTCCCCCATCTGCTCCAAGCTGAAGTGCTTTTTCCAGGTCACCTGAGAGGCACTTAGTGCCTGAGTCACCTCTCTGTAGGCTCCATAAAGCCCTGGGTGCGGCCATCTTGTAGGGGGAGGAGTACGGAATGCAGAGGGCATCAAAGCAGGGCCAGGCATGGTGAGGCCATTTAAGGCCTGGTAGCCCCTTAGCCCTGCTGTGGCTCACTCCCTGATGGGCCAGAGTTCCTCAGGGATACCTACCCTATGTTAGATCACGAGCTTCAGGATGGCTTTGGCCATTCCAGGTGGACCCCTCATGTGTCCCCTCTGCTTCCCTCCATCTCTTTCTTTCTCCCCACAAAGCAAGCAGTCTGACTACCTCCCCTCGCCACGTGCCTGCCTCCCTGGCTGGGCCAAGATCAGGGCCAATGCCAAAGGCTAGGAGTAGAACCTGCTCCACAGGCAGGGCCTGTCTCAGTGCCAGGCTGCAGGTGGATGAAGCTGAGCTCTGGGCAGCCACTTGCTCCGTCTTGCCCAGAGACTCCTGGGAGCTGTTAGCTGCTCTGGGGCTCTTTACTTTCTATCTATTTTTTTTAAAAAAACCTCCAACCCATGCCCATGTGGGGCAATTACTTGTCATCCTATACATCTAGGAGGAGCTGAGGCTGCGCAGTGGGGTAGGCAAGTGGGAAAGGGCCCAAAGTGATGGGGACTTGGAGCCTCCTGTGGGGAAGGCCCCCTAACCCCACGCCTCATCCCACCCTGTCTGAACTAAAAGGAAGTGTGTGAGGCCAAGGCCACATAGTAAGATGGTGACTGACCCAGATGGCAGCCCACTGTTTCCTGCCCTTCTTGGCCTTCTGTGTCACCCCACACACTCCTTTTCTCCCTGCTCTGTCTTTGTCTGGCTTTCCTCCTCACTCCTGTTTGGTTCACATCTGGTCCCTGCCCCCAACGCAGCCCCATTCTCTTTTCTGAGACCGCTCAGGTCCTGCCTGGGTCTCAGAAAAGCCCCTTGAGAAGGGGAATTGCTTCACTCCCCATAAACCTCTGTCCCCCACTGCAGGTGGCCCAATCTGAGTCAGGGCCTTGCTGCCCTTTCCTGCCCACCCAGATGTGCACGCATTCACTCATACACACACCCACACAGTATCCCGAGCCCCTGAGGAAGCACGCCCACTTGCTCCAGACCCACCTGGTGGAAGGGGGGCTGGGAGGGGCAGTACATGTGCTGCAAGGGGGGCTGGAAGCAGTACATCCCAGGACCACTCTCCAGAGCTGGGAGCTTGACCTTTATTTCCGACCCCTGCTGGAAGAAAAAGCAGATGACCAGGCTGGGCCTTATTTTTCTTTCTTCTTCTCTTCTGTCTTAAACCTTCCACAAAAACAACCCCTACTTTGCCTCCCCCAAGGCTTGTTCCTGGAGAACAAACAGAGAGCAGAGAAGGGCAGGGATTTTCCTGAGGGAGCTCAGCAAGTTAGTGGTGGACCTGGGGCTGGACCTGGCAGCCCTCCCAACTTTCCGCCTCAGTACAGGCGAGAGGCTGAGTCTTGGCTATCTGAAGAAGTGGGGGATACTTGTCAATGGCTTCACTGAGGTTGGGGTAGGGCCAGAGATCTCCCTGGAATGGTGCAAGGGTGCAGTGTCTGAACATACTCACCAAGACAAGCCCTGGGGCCTGCTTGCTGGTTCTGAGCCTCCAACCTCTCAGAATAGGTCTGCAAAGGACACCTTGGAAAAGGCCACAGCTCCAGAATTCCCACTGCAGAGCCATGGTGAGGGGAGCACAGAAAGTGGCCAGAAAGGTTGGCCCATCTGGGGCCCCCAGACCTAGCTACCTTCTCTTCTATAAAGCCCAAGGAAGATCCAGTAGGCTCTCTGGTGGGGACTGCTGAGTCCCATCTCTGCTCTATCCCCTCCTGCCATCCCCAACTCAGGGCCTTTGCTCCCTGCTCCAGGGAATCTGTCTAGTTACTGGTCTGCATGAGCCCCTGGCACTCTCTCACCCTGGCAGAGGAAGCCCGTAGCTTCTGATGGTGGTAGTGGCCAGACTCTGGCTTCTTATGAATTGTGAGCCCCTCACAGAGCCCTCAGGGCCTAGCACAGAGCTCTACCCTGAGTAGAGCCAGGAAGGGTGGGCAGCTAGGCACTGGAAGGTAAATAAGGCCAGGAGGCAGTGGACTACTCTTCCTGGGATTATGAGGGGCCTTGGGAATTAGCATCTGGGTCCAGAAGTTCAAGTCAGCTGTGAGCTCTTTCTGGGTGTGCCCTGGGGTTGCTGATGCATAGATAGCCATAATCATAGAATCTCAGGCCTGGAAGGGCCAAGAGCACTGTGTCCAACCCCCTCATTTGGCAGATAATGGGGCTCATCCCATAGAGGGGAAGTGATGTGTTCAGGTCACCCAGAGAGTTGACCAGTTAGCTGTGGGTCTCTGGGCCTGAACTCGTCTTCATTGTGCACAGGGTGAGGGCTTCAGCTCAAATTTCAGCCTCACCTCTTACAGGCCAAGGGATAAGTCATTTGGCCTCTATGGAACCTCAGTTTACCTAATTGCAAAATGGCAATAGTGGCAACACTTTACAGGGTTGTTGTGAGGATTACATAAAGGCACTTGAAAGAAATCACCTGGCAGAGTGACCAGGGCCTGGCATTGGGTAGTCATTTGGTGGTGGTAGGGGGCAGGCAGCAGCTGATACAGTGGTGCCCTCACTGTGGGCTGCTGTCATGTTCAGTGGGCCTGAGGAGAAGCTGTGAAAGGGCCCCAGAATGCGAACAAGGTTCTGTCTTAGTCACATCTAGTAGGTGCCCAACCCCTTTCTCTGTTTTCCATGCCTGGGAAACAGGTCTTTGTTGGGGTGGCTTGCAGATGTAATGGGGCCCTGTTTGAAAGCAAGAGGTAAGAAGGGGTGGTGGGCCTCTGGAGTGGGAATAGTCCAGGTTGAGTCCGCTCAGTGCTCACCACCTCAGGGACCTCCAAAGCTGGGGAGCAGGGGGCAAAGCTCCTTTTAGTTTTCCTCTTCCCATAGCAACAAGCCTATGGGGCACATACTGTTAAACATACTTTTGGGATGAGTCTTGGAGAGGCTCAGTGACTTTCCCAAGGTCACACAGCTTGTGGATATGGCCTTCCAAGGTGCTTTCAAGATATTTCTACACATACACTCAGCTCTCACTCTGGGCAAATAACGGGGCCAGGAAGGGTCCTTTGAGAAAAACCTCCTCAACTCTTTGTGCCAAAGCTGGAGAGAGGAATACTGTGCTCCTGGGCTCCTCCCTAAACCCTTTCTCTTGGCCTCTGGAATGTGTTTTTCTTGTCACATTTGCATATGGACTTGTAGGTCTGGCTGAGGATGCTTACACTTAAACCAACATAGAGAAGTCACACACTGGAGTCCTGACTCAGGAGCCTCTGGGAAGCTGCCAGCTTCCTCGGCCTGAGCTGCCTCCCTGGCCTTGTCCCTTGCACGCTGGGCCAAGCCAGCGTCCCCTCCCCAGCTGCGCTGGAGGCCCAGAATGAAGACAAGAGACCCCGGCTCTCTGAGTGTGCTGCTTCCCTGATACACACTGACTCTGAGTAGGAAAGTCTGGGCAGGGAAAGTGGGGAGTTGGATCTCAGAGGACTCTTCTGGGCTGCGGAAGCTGGCACGGAGGGTAGGTAGGATGCCCCTGAGCACTGGTACTTACCAGGACTTGGGGGCTGTGATCCTGGCTGGGGTAGGAAAGCCCATTGCACCAGGCCTCTGCTGAGAAGCCAGGCAGGAAGGCCTCGGCTTCCCCAACATCCACAGGGATCTCCTCGAAGGCCTCCAGTGCCTCTGGGGTCTTAAAAGAGTGTCCGTCGAGGGCCAGAGAGGCCTGGGCTTCAGGGAAGACGTCCTCCTGGAAGTGCCGCTTGTATGGGTGGAATGGCACATGGCTGCCCTTGAGGAAGCGCCCGGGGCTGCTTGCTGGGCCCTCCTCAAAGCCAAAGCCTGGGTACTTGTCTGACGGTGAGAGCCGGAAGGGGCCCGGGCCAGGGCCAGCTGGGCAGTGGACTTGCTCAGGTCCTGGTGATGCGATGCTGGGGCTGTGTGGGGGCAGTGAGGGTGCCCTCTCTGGAGGGCCATCAGGCACAAATGACGAGCAGCTAAAGCTGGCACACTTCTGAGTGGACAGAGGGGAAAGGTCTTTGAGTGGAGGCTGGACCAGGATCCTACTCTGTACTAGGGTAATAGGGTCTGGAACTGAGTTCTGGGGAACACCCAAATGATGGTGGAGACCTAGCCTGCCCTTAGAAACCAAGTCTGATGAGAGCACAGTGCTCCTAAACCTGGGGTGCCCCCCAGTAGATGGATGCACATTCCTGCCCTGGGAAAGCCCCAGACTGAAGGGATAAGCACAGGCCATATCTGAATACTTCTGGACCCTGGAGTTACAGTGTAATTGCTGAAGGGACAAGACAGACCCCAGGAGGTTCCTGGGAGGTGGGGGTGACTTGCCTACTCATTGTGCGTGCAGCCCTCAGGTCCTGGCCTCAGCCCAGGCCTAGGTGCCAGGTACTTACGCTCTCAGGGGCAGGGGAGTCTGGGAGGTCCGGTGCCTGCATGAGGTCTCCTTGGGGCTCCCCCTCCAGGCTGGTGGGACCTGGCAGCGTGACGTCAGACTGCGGTGGGAGTAGTGATACCATCATCCAGTCCTGGAGAAAGTTGGCTGTGATAAGAACCAGGACCAACATCGAGGGGTGACAGACCCAAGTCCACCACCTCCACTCCCACCCCGTCCCTGAACTGGGACCCTGACTCCAGCCAGATATTTGATGAGAAAGAGAGAGAAAGACAAGCAGACAGAGAGACAAACATAGAGACTGAGAGGAAGGTCAAAACCAGAAAGAAGCAGATAAACAATGTGTGAGAGAGAAGGACACACACAGAGAGAGAAGACTGATGGAGGGAGAGCAAAATGAGTCAGTTAGGAGCCTCCCACCCCGCTTCAGGGAGGGAGGGTTTGGCTGCTGTAGACTCTGTGGTAGTGGTTCCCAGTGAGACCCTGCCTCTGGCTCCCTGTATTCTGTCTCTGGTGTCCTCGATGAGAGGCTGGGCGAGGTGACCATAGCAAGCAGTCTCTGTGCAGTGGTGGAGCAAGTGTGTGGCCCTGAGAGGAAGGGGAACCGGAGAGTGGGCCAAGCCCAAGCTGGGTGGGCATGACCCTCATACTGCAGGTGACCAGTCCTCAGCAGAGGCCGGGCCTGTGACACCCTTGGGGCCTTGACCTGGCTGGCGTGACTATAGTGTACATCTGGAGACTTGAGAGGACTTGATTGCCTGGTGGCCCTGTGAGCCTGGCATGGCACTAGGGGTGCTGCCACTGGCCTACTGTGGAATGTCTGGCATGTGCTGTTTTCTCCTACGTCCTCCAAATTCCATCTCATAGCTGTGACTTTGTGCTGGCCACTGCCCTTTCCAAGCTGTCGTTACCATTAGAAAAACAAGGGACTTGAACTACATGATATCTGAGGGCTCTTTCTGCTCAGACCTTCTAGAATTATAGAATGACAGTCACATGGTTGAGGACTCAGCTTGAAGCCAGCCTTGGCCTTTCCTTGTTCACTGTGCCGGCGAAGCTCTCTGAGCCTCGGCCTCATCTTCTACAAAACAGTGCTTGGCGTGTAGTAAGTGCTCAATAAATGCCAGCTCTCATTATTAATATTATTATTAGTAAGGCTTTTACTACCATTGTCATCCTCAGGTCTCTGCCTTCCTTCTCCACCACCTGCAAAGTGCAGTTCCTCTTGAATTTACTCCTCTTTACCCCGTAGTCTCTGATAAAAGCTACCATTTGCTGAACACCTGCTCTGGACAGGACACTATATAAACGATTTGGAGAATTTTCTCATTGGTTTGTCAGAACACTTGTGAAGAAGGTATATTATTAATTCCACTTTTCAGATGAGGAAACAGACTCAGAGGGGTTATGTGATTTGCCCAAGTCACATGGCTAATCCTTGATAGAGTCAGGATTGGAACCCAGATCTATCTGACCCTGGAGGCCGCAGTCCTCTTACAGTGTCTTCATTTGGCAGGCATCAGAGTGGCTGTGGTATAAGCCAGGGGGCGGACAGACAACAAGAAAAGCATGAGCTTATCCCTCCTACCCTAGACCCACTCCAACAGAGCAGGATAACTGCATTTCCTGAGCCATGCTTTCCTAAGAGCTCTGGGAAGAAGGGATGGCCTTGGTGGTCCCATAGTGCCTAGCCCGGGGGTTAGCACATCTTTGCTGACTATATGATCTCCATTGTTTGACAGCGAACAAGGAAAGGAAGGCATTTGCCCAAAGTCTCTCAGAGGATCAGTGGCAAAGGGGGTGGTCACAGAAGTCCAGGTGGGGGCCTGGTGGGAGGCTCTCCCGCCCCTTCAAGAGTCTCTACCGCCCCTTCTCCATGTCCTGGCTCCTGCTCACTCGACACTGCTAAATGTGGCGTGACTGGGGAAGCGCGGAGCTGGCAGTAACTGGATACCCCAGTGGAGCAGGCATGGGGCCCAAGGTGCAGGGCAGCCCATCTCCAGCTCCGCATGACCGCCCGGCCTGGCCCCCGCTCCCTGGAAGCTCCCGGACAGCTGTAGCCTGCCTGCTACGCCTGGCCCCAGCCCAGAGCTGCTGACCCAAGGTGTTCTCCAGCACCTCCAGAGCCTATGCAGGAGGCCTTTTCTCCCCCCAAGTCTCAGGCTTTGTAACAGATGCGGTGATGGCCACACTCCTTTCTGGAGGCCAAACAGCATGTGATTAAGAGCAAGGATTTTGAATGTGAGCCAACCTGAGTTTGAGTGGCTGGCTGAGTGACTGTGAACAAACTGTGTAATTCTCTGTGTTTCACTTTGCTCCTCTGATAGAAGGGGCTTGTGGATCCACCTCACAGTGATGTTATGAAGATTAAGTGAGATGTTGTATATAAGGTGTGCAATACACAGAAAATGCTCAAGGGCACGTCACGCATCTGGCCTCATTGGCCAAATGTCGCTATGGCCTCTGACCCCAAACTCTGGTTTCCCTGATGGTCTCTCTGCTTCAGGCCTGCCAGGCCTGGGGAGACTGGCTAATGATCCCATGCTCAGGTGGCAGCTGTCCTTGTAGCCCTGTCCTGTCTGTCTAGCCTTCACTCAGCCTGGCCTCAGGGGGCTCAGACCCCAGCTATGCGCCTCTGAGACCTAAACCTGAGGTGGAATCTCTGAGTCCCAGCTTGGGCTACACCTTCTGCTGAGGGTCTGGCTTTCCTAGAAGGACCCCTGCAGCACCTGCTTCCTCATCTTTGCACCAGCCCCTATATTCCAGGATATCGTCTCTAGTCCTGGCTGAGTTCATGCATGCCAAAGGCTTCAAATCACAGTCATGACTTTCACACCCTGGCTTGGACAAACCACCACCCTACCTCCTGCAAGCCTCCAGGGACAGGATTAGAGCCAAGGAGGCCATACAGAGTTCGAAGGTTCATCCCTTGATTTGCACAGAGGATGCAGAAGTCCCTGAATGATCCTCAGTGGAGGGTTTCTTCTGGGGAAGGTTTTACAAACAATGATTCCTGATTTGGTGATCATGGCATCTCTTTGGTGGGCTCAGCCAAAGTTCTATTTTACAAATGAGGAAAGGAGGCCCAGAGAAGTTGTGATTTGCCTAAGATCACACAGCCCAGGAAAGAAGGGGTCATTCACCAACTGCAGTCCAAAGGGCTCTCTTGCCTCAGAGGCAGGGTGGAGAGGCTCTGATTGGTGTATATGGGGGTGCTCCTGTCCAGCACAGGGAAGACTCATTGTGGGGAGAGGGATGAGGCTGCCTTGACCCCTGAGCCCAATCTGGATTAGTCAGCAGATCTCCTGAAATTGGGTGATCTAGCTCAGAAGCTCTATATTCAGGATTGGATTTGAATTACAGTAACTGTGGGACTTTGGGTGGTTTAATTTCCTTCCCTGGGCCTCAGTTTCCTCATTTGTAAAATAGGGCTAATAATATGTACCTCTCTGCAGGAGTAGATGAAATACTGCTTGTAAATAGCTTAATGCATAGTATGTGTTCAATAAATAATAGCTATTATTAATAATTAACAGTAGGACAGAGTTCATTTAAAGTATTAGCTCTGGGGGTGGGGACAGAAAAACCAGAGGAAACTCATATTCCTGCCTCCCACTTCCATCTCCCTGACTTCCTTCTACCCCATTTGCAGAGGATAAACTTCCCTCCTCTTGATTTTCTGGCCACTAGATCATTTCAGCAATTCCCCTGTGGCAGAATGGCTATAGAAATTTGCAGCGATTAGGCAGGAAGGAGTGACTGTTGCTTTGGATCCCTCAGGAGGCCTTTCTGATGGCTTCAGCATCCTGGGGCTGACACCTTCGTCAAGAATCTTTTACTGGCAGCTAATCTTTATCCTGTTTTAGTTTCAGGAAGTACAGTGGGATGTGGAAGTACAAGTATCAGCAAACTAATGCAGGAAGTCCAGTCAGCTTTCTTCGTTTCTCAGATCCCAGGAGCTACCTCTGATGGTGCTCATCACCCTACCACTTAGGGTGGCCTCCCACACCCCACGATCTACCCCTTCCTGGGCTGGAGCTAGGCAAGGGCTCTGGGGTCCCTTTGACTATAAGAATGATTATCATCACAACTTCACATCTATAAAGCACTTTTGTATCTATCACGTCATTTCACCCCTCTTTTGCTCCAGAGGGGAGCAGGAAGTGGTGTGCTGGAGCCAGCAGCTATGATCATCAGAGAGCCGATTATGTCCATCTCTTCCCAACTCCAGGTTCAGTGAAATCAGCCCCAATTGGCCCTGGTGCGAGTATTGAGCCTTTTTTTCTTTCTTTCTCTCTTTCTTTCTTTCTTTCTTTCTTTCTTTCTTTCTTTCTTTCTTTCTTTCTTTCTTTCTTTCTCTCTGTCTCTGTCTCTGTCTCTGTCTCTCTCTCTCTCTCTCTCTCTCTCTTTCTGAGAGCTAGTCAGTAAACATTTATTAGCACATCACTGATAGGGGAATGAGGTCATTAACCCCATTTTTCAGGGGAGAAAACTGAGGTCCAGAGAGAAGTGACATGCCCTGGTCCACATAGCTAAAACTGAAAACCACAACTCCTGCTTTTCAGGCCTTGAGAGCCCCAGACACACCCCCAAACACATAAACTCCAGGGATGCAAGCCTGGCAAAACATTAGCCGAAGACCACTTCCATGATCCTTGGTGAGTGGGAGGCTAGGGGTAGGGGTGGAAGGAGTAGATCTGATCTTCCCTGGAATTGGAGGGAAGACAGAAATGGCCTTTAACCTGGGTAGGAGGATGACAGGTAAGAAATTCCACCGACCAAAGGATCAATAACCATCATTATTGAATCCCTAATCTGTGCCCTTCTCACAAACAGCCAGACCTGCGCCCCCTCTATCCAGCACATCGCACCTCTCAGAGACCACTTCCTTAGTGCCTCGGGACTCAGGCACAAGGGGCCATCGAGGGGTGGAGGCTGGGGGACATCTGGTTTGCTGGTGTGTGACCTTGCACAAGTTACTTCCCCTTTCTGAACTCAGTTACCTTGTAAGTAAAATGAGGCACTAGAATTATTTGCATCTAAAGATGCTGAAGCTGGTCCCATGAATGTGTGTCCACAGAACTGTCAGCTAGGCCCTCACCCTGCTCTGCCTTCAGGAGGAAATCCTCAAGGGAAACAAGAACAGCTGGGTGAGTTATTATACTCCAGAAGGGAGGTGTTGTATGATCATCCCCATTTTATAGATGAGGAAACCGAGGCTCAGAGAGGTTAACCCAACTTGCCTAAGTTCACTCAGCTAGTAAATTATGCTCCCCAGGATTCAGACACAGGCTTCAAAGCCAGTGTGTTTAACCACTACGCTATATGGCCCCACCTTGGGAATACCTCAGCTTCCTTGCTCACACATGGAAGTTAGGGTGACAGGTGGGGGGCAAGGTTGGAGAGTTCCTTGGGAGGGTCTGTCCCTGTATCCCCTGTGGGCAGCTGAGTCACAGAGGACACCGAGGGCCTTCACGGGGAGCTCCCCGCACTCTCTCCCACCCGGGCTGCCTCCTGCCCGCCCTTTAAGAGTGAGGTGGAGACCGTGCAGGCCCGCCTTAATGGTTTCTGTTGCCGGCTGCTGCAGCACGTTTTACGAGGGGTGGGTCCTGTCTCAGTGCTGCCCGTGGCCCCACCCGGGGCTCCGCCTGCCAGGCTGCTGGGAGGGGTTCCCTGAAGCAGATCGTTAAAAACCTGGGGGAGGGTGGCAGGGAAGGGTCTGGGGACTCTCTCTTGAGGCTTGGGCACTTCATGTCACTCAGAATCTGGAGATACCAAGAAGGAGGGGGTTTCTAGTCCCTCTCCTCTCGTCAAGGTTGGGATTTCTGAGGACAAAATTCTGGTCCCTCTGGCTCTTGACCCTGCCTAGTTTTCAGGAAATGGGTCAGGTGCCTTTGCCTTGCGATCTGACGAAAGCACTTTAAGAAGCAGCTACAGACAGACAGACAGAAAGGGTAGGGGGTGAAGTGGGAAAAAGCAAAGGATGAAAAGCAACCTTGTCCTCCAAGGGATGCTTTCCTCAAATCTGAGCCATTGACACCTGCAGCTGAGTCATTCCCATCCCCCACATCAAGTCATTCCCATTCTCCAAAAGCCACTCAGGTCATCCCCCTGCCTCTCAAAGTGGGCTGCTCCTAGACCATCATTCGGTGTGCCCACCCCGAAGATACACTTGGGCCACTTTTCATGCCTGGGGATGACTTGGAAATTCTTCCAGGTATCTACTCTTAAATTTCCCTGTGATCTTAGTCCTCTTGCCTTGTCTTCCTGCCATTCACCAAGGGACCCTCCAGAAGCTAGTAAGTGAGAACAGATTCCCTCCTGCTGCAGGAGTCCTGCAGGACGGGCCCCAGCCTTGCTGCAGATGCCTGACTCCAACAGCCTTCTGTTTTCCGACACCGTTTTGCCTAGCACCCCTTCCTTCCCATCATTCCTGGCCACCCCTGGGCAGCTTTCCGTTTCTCCACCCCATCCCCAACTCCTGCAACCCAGCCCTGGCCCCAAAGGAGCTGAATAGAAGAACTCACAGTGGGCTCTGGGCTGCGGCCACCATCACGGCTCCAGGAGTCATCATGTTAGCAACACCCCAGGAACCTCCATCAAGGTATAAATACTCCCACATGCCTGGACCGGCCCCCTGCCTGAGGGCTGGGGCGGGGCTGCCTCCCCAGGCCAGGCAGGCAGGTCACATGCCCCATAAATGCCACAGGACCACAGGCCCTTCCCAGCAGTCCTGGGGAGACATATTGGGGCCTAACCTCTCTGGATGGGTAGACAGTGGATGGATGTGTGAATGGAGGGATAGATGGATGGATGGAATCTATAAATCAATGGACGGACAGATTAATGGATGAACAAGTGACTGTCTGGAGAGGTGGACACATGGATAGATGGACAGTGGGACAGATTGGTGGGAGTCCTTGATCTGCCTGTGGATGGTTATTTGGTAGGTGGGAAAGGAGGAATGCTTGATTATAAGGAAACAAAAAAGGCTACCCCGCAAGCTCTCATCCATCCCTTTCTGAGACACCTACTAGGACCCCTTCTCTCCTCTGCTAGGGTCTCCTAGTCTAAGAGACTGGCTCTACTGGGTTCTCCCTACTCCTCACCAGGGATCTTTTGCTCTTGGGTGCCATTCATGGTCTGGGTGCCATTCATGGTCTGCTTTTTCTTCCCTCTTGCTTACTTTGGAGTCCAGGCTCTGAGGCTATGAACTCACTTCCAGATCTCGCTGCCAAAAGCAAGGTCAGCTTTCTCTCCAGGCTTAGCAGGAGGAGACAAAATTCTCAATTCCAAGAACACGACACCCTTGGATGGGCAGGGAGAAGAGGCCCCATCCCCCACATCTGACAGGGCTTTTTAAAGTCATGACTAGTCTGATGGTGAGAATAGGGACTTGTAGGTAACAAGGTGACCTAGAGCCACTGGGGCCGGACTGGAGAACTGGGATCCTGGAGGGTGGGGACTTCTTGCTTTCTTAATCCTCCCAGGGGTCAGTGTGTGTGGACGGGTGGGTGGATGGAACAATAGATGGATGGATGAATTCTATAGATCAATGGATGGACAGATGGATGGGTGGACAAACGGACAAGTGGTCTGAGGCCTCAGACACTTCTGAGAAGCAAGTTCCTTCTAATCCTCAGTCTGCCCAGCTGTAAAAGGAACCAAAGGGTGAAGGCTGAAATGGGGAGTCTCTGAAGGAGTAAGGACTTCTCACTGATTATGAAGCATTGCCTTCATACTTACTACACGCTTCTCCCTGCCACACTGGCTGAAGTGGGGGGTCGAGGTTGCAGGGCTGGGGGGTGGGAAGAAGTTGCCTGCCTCTTGAGTGTCCCTTAGCTTTGCTGTTCTATGGCCCAGAAGTCCTGGCCGGTGTGAAGCCTCTCAGGGCTGAGCCTGGGGGTCCTACCCCTACCTCTTGTGGGCCACACTGGTCACTGGCTTCAGAGTTGATTGGCTGTGGTGGTGATTAGCAGCTGAGGATTTGAACTGAGACCAATAAGGATGATGAGACCTTGTTTCACCTCACCCTCTAGCTTGGCATTTATCATCTCAGAAGCACCACCCACTTCCTCCTGTCTTCTCAGGAGTCCTTCTGACCAAGGACCCCAGAGACGTCCTCTCCCAGCTCCATCATCCATGTAGGCCAGTCACAGAAATGAATCTCATTTCCTCCTTTATAAAAGGAGATCCTCATCTTTGCCTTCCATATCTCACCTGGCCATCCTGGGGACTGATTGAGAACCAGAATATCAAATACTCTGAGGAAGATAAATAGACGCCATTTTGTCTAGTGCCCTGGCCCCCTCCCCTGGGGTCCCAGGCCCATGGGATTTCAGGACAATAATGGGGGCTGAGATCTTTCCCCCGTCTATCATTTGACTCTCCCAGGGTGCCCCCCACTGGGGTGGTCCAGAGTGCTCACACCAGCTGCTGGACTGCTTTCTCTGCCTGCTCACCCTAGTGGGGTCATGATGAGATGGTACAGGATCCCATCACTTGGAGTCACAGGCCTCTCACACTCTACACATATCATTATCAGGAGGACTGCTCATTATTACCAATCTATTATTAGGGATATTAATTCTGCCACCACTACTAAAATACAGATCTAGTACAAGACAAACACTAGTGGAGCCCCTCCCCCACGCCGTCCACACACACATTCACACACACACACACAAGACAGGCAGCAAGTCAGCTGCTTGGACTTGCTGAACTCTGGAGTGGGAAGAGCCCTGGGACGCCCTCTCAACCAATCCCCTCCCTATTTGAAAGATGGGGAAACCGAGGTCCCATTCATGAAAGGGACTGTTTCCTGTGATGCAGATGCCTGCGCACAGGTCCTTCCTCCAGGCACCTGGGCTGGGTGAAGTCGGCTCTGAGTGTCTAATTGTTTTCGTGCCCATCTGAGGGGAGGGGTGTGGAGAAGTGGCAGGTTCTGGGGGTGTTTCCTTGGGCATTCAGATCCCACCTTTCTCCTTTGACTGCTACCAGATTTTCCTGGGATTGACATTGTCATGCCAAAGAACTTTTTCTCCAAAATTCTTCCCTCCTCAGGCAGTCTGGACATGCTCATGGGAAAGTCCATAGAGACTGAGCCTGCTCTCCAAAACCACATGCTCTGTAAGGCCCAATGTGAGTTCTAGGAACAATCCCATCCAAGAAGGGGCTGGGGACACCCCTGACAGTGAACATTTCTGTGGTCATCCTGACTCTGTTATGGGGTAACCGCTAAGTTCAGAGTCTGATAACTAGGTTTTCTGGTGTGTGTGTGTGTGTGTGTGTGTGTGTGTGTGTGTGTGTGTCTGTCCTTGTGTATATCCTATGTTTTCCAAGACTGATGAGCTGGTGTAGTCTGGGACATGGCTGTGGAATTTACAAGTGTAGGTGGGATCTCCAACTGTCTCTGGGCAATCCAGTTCCAGGGACACACCCCATTCTGTGTGTATGAGTGTGTGTGTGTGTGTGTGTGTGTGTGTATGTGTGTGTGTGTTGGTGCTCAGGCTGTAGTTTGTCAGACGCAGTAGTTTACAACTGGGGGAGCAGGCTTGACACTGACTGACCATGCACCATCCTCTCATGAGCACAGGGTGGAAGGTTAGGTCAGACCCCCCAGTGGGCACTCTGTTGCATCCTTGGAGGCCTTGAGCTCCCTGGAACTTCCAGAGTAGTTGCGAGAGCTTAGGTTTCCTTTTCTCTGTGACTCACAGCTGGTTCTCCATCAAGTTCCCTGAGAGATCCCAATTCAGCTAATTCTCTCTCTGGCCCCATTAATCTGAGCTGACTAAGCAAAACCCACAGGCGAGGTAGAGACCCAGGGATGGCCGTCATTCCTAAACAACTGCAGGCCTTGTTTCAGCTTTTGTCCATCTCCCCGCCTTGGGACTGGTCATGCCGATTTGGATCAGTTACACTCTCAGGCCCCCAAGAAAGGTTGCCACTGCCTCCTTTTAGGGCTCTCTGAACATGTCTCTCCACTTCCCCCTTCTACCTGCCACTCACCCACAGTGTAGAGAGGTCCATCTGGACATCAAATCTCAACTTGTCTTGTTGCACCTGAATTCATTTTTACCATTTGGCTAGCATCAGCCTGAAAGGTCCACAAGGGATCAGGAAGCTGAGGACTTTTCCAGGGATGATCCTATCCCATCCATTTTGTCCTAGTGGCACGATTCTGGGCTTTTCCTGAACCCCGAGAGAGTGCGGAGGACAGACCAGGACTGGTGGGGGTGCTGGTGGGGGTGTTGGACTCCAAGGAGGATCTCTGATGTGTGGAAAGATTCACTCTGGGGAGCTAGAGATGGTGTGCGATGGGAATATGGAATTAGGTGGGGCTGAGGAAGTGAGGCGGAGAGGGAAGAGAGGGATGGGGTTGTGGAGATAAAGGTGTAATTGGGGATGAGGAATTGGATAGGAAGAGGGCTGGGCTGGGTTTGGAGATAGGAATGGGGAGAGGGTTGGGTTGTGAAAAGAGACAGGGCTGGCGTGGAGGAGTTAGGGATAGGGTGGCGTTGAGGTAGTGATGGGCAGAGAGATGGACTTGGGGGCAAAGGATGGGAGTGGATCAATTGGAAAGACCAAAATTATTCAGGAACGTTTGATAGATGCTTCAGAGATGCACACTCTCCTGGAGGTCATCTTGTCGTTCTCCTGCTCCTGGGCATGTTGCCAGCTCAACCACAGCCATCTCAGATCAATGGTTGCCTCTCCACTCAGGAAACCACCTCCTGTCGTCACAGTCCAGCCAAACTCAATTTAAAATACTGAAATGTCTCTCTGAAGACTAACGTTAATCTCTCCTCCTGCAGAAGCCAATCTTGGCTTGTTGAACTGCCCCTTGCGGGCTTCAGCAGGGGTGGTGGGCTGTGACTGGGAAGGGAAGGGGGGAGGGCATACCTGTGGGGTCTTTGTCCCCGGTGTCCCTCTGTTATGGGGGAACCAGGGGAGGCAGGCAGAAGTGGCTCCCAACAGCCCTCTCCTCATCAGAGTATGGAGATGGAGAGACTAATGGAGGGGCAGTGGGCCTGGGGCCTTCGTTCTGTCCCTTCCTGTACACAAACTCCCAGGAAATTTCAGTGTGACTTAGAAATAGTTTCTGGCTGTGTGCTTGAGCCCTGTGCTGGCAGTGGGGCTTTTGCTGGTCCACGAAGACTCAAATTGGAAGGAGGCAGATTAGACATCAGGAAGGACTTCCTGGCTGGGAAGGATGGAGAGCCCATGGGAAGTGGTGCTATGTTGCTTACTTAGGGAGGAGATGGGACTCTCCACGGGGGTTAAAGGAAAGCTTTCCCTGAGACTAAGGAGGGGACACATGATAGTTTCCCAGAAGGCATGTGTCACCAGTGGGCTTTCCCCTTGTCTTTAACTGTCCCAAGCCTTTTTTCTTCTCACAATGAATGATGAAAGCTGTTGGTTGGGGGCCATGTGGGGTCAGTGTGTGGATGAGACAAAGATGGGGAGCAGTGAGGGGTCCCAAACTCCTTATTTTTCTCTTGTCTTCCCAGGAACAGAATTGAGAGAATTCTGGGGCTCCCTGAGCCCCTGGGAAATAAAGTCCTCTGAGAACTCCCTGGCATTCCTGGGAGAACAGGTTCCTGGCCCTGGGAGGTGAGTGAGGAGCCGGGCCTGAGGGTGCAGCGTGCCTCGGCAGGCCCTGGAGCCGGGAGCTGAGCTCTGCAGAGGCAGGACAGGCGGGGCTGGGCGGGAGCTGAGAGGACATGTGCCTCTCCCCATGGCACCTTTGCCTCTGAGAATTGGAGCCCAGTGCTGGCCCAGCCTGGCGCACCACAAGAGAGGGGCCAGGACAGGAGCTGCTCCTCCCACAAGTAGAAGATGCCCTTCTACTGCCTGTATCTCAGGGATCAGGGAATGACCAAGATGGTAAAACTGTCTAAGCCAGGCATAAGGATAACTGGAGTGCAATGCCACCCTCCCCACCTCACCCTCCTATCAGCCCAGAGGAACAGAGAAGGTTGTGGGGGCCAGCAAAGAAAGCTAGATCCTATAGCACTAGAGACTTCAGATTGTAGCAAGAACTTCATGGCTGTGAGGAACTGATCGAGTTTCCTACTTCTGAGTTAGGGAAGCAAGGAGGGGCCAGCCCTGGCTGGTGTGGGAAATGATCAGCATAGAGTCCAGAGGAGCGGGGAAGATGAGATCTCAAGAGAATGGGTCCTCGCCACCCAAGTCCTTTCCCTCTGACCCGCAGTGCCTGGCCACCATACACGTATAATACAAGCACATCCCCCCACAGAGAGCAGAGGTAAACACACCCACTTATTAGAGTCTAGTCTTAATTTAACTTGCTTCTTTGGACATTTATGGAGGGCCTGGGGGACTCTATGGGGAATGCCAGAACTTCACCTGATCAGATAGGGCATGGGGAGGAGCCTTAGGAGCCAGAGGGGGCTTCCTGCCACTCCAGCCATTTTTCTGAGGGCTTTCACTGCCCAGACCCCAATTCTAGACTTCAAGAGTCTGAGAGCTCCCTGCATATTCCAACTCTGCTTATCAGACTTCTTGGTTTCATGAGTCTTGAGAGAGAGAGGTGTTCCTAGACCTCCTGGGGGTTCTGCCTTGAGCACCTGTTTGCCACCTGTCTGCCTCTCTACCAGGTGCACCGCCTCCTTCCTGCAACCCGGGCCTCCCCCCAGATTCCAGGGATCTAGACCCTAGCCCAAGCTGCCCGGAGATGTTGGTCAACCCACACCCTTGTCACCACTCAGCCCCCAGATTGGAGCTCTACCCTCTCTATTTGGAAAAGCCATTAAGTTGGGAATCTGCCTCCTTGTCTTTCAGCTCAAGTTTTCCAGTTCTAGCAGTTTCCAGTTCTCATTTTCTCCCAGCACAGGGTGGCTAAGCACACCCTCTCCAACACAGAGAAGCACACATAAAATCCAACAAACACCAGACTGAAAAGCCACGTTACAGCACCAAGGATTGAAGTTAGACAACTTGCAACAAGAACAGGAAAGAGGATCATGGAAGAGGGTGTCTTCCTTGGCCTCTAGGCACTCACCACGCTTTCTGACTCTCCGTTGAGCTGCGCGAGAAGATGGAGAAGACCCCAGTGCTTTCAGTCACTTTCGAGGGCCCGTTAAAAAGGCAACCCCCCACCCAGTGCCCTGGCCCGGCCCTGCTGGCCTCCACGGCTGACTTGGGCCGGGTCTCCTCTTACCTGCTCAATGAAGCAGGTCGGCGTGGGGGCCCGAGACTGGGGGGCCAAGAGCTCACTGTGTCTGTCAGTCTGTCAGCTTGGCCGTCCCGGCTCTGTGCTGACATCAGGTGAGGGGAGGCAGCTGCTGGGTGAGCCAATAATTATGATATCAGCTTCCCCTTGCCCTGAGGGGGTGCTGCCAAAACGGGGAGAAGAGCAAGGTGACTAAGAAGCTAGTTTGCTCCTTGGCTCTTGTTTGACAGGTACGAGCTCCTGTGCCTGCCCCAGCCACGCCCTGCCCCTCCGAACCCCTCCCTCCTTGTGGGCCAGCCCAGGCCCCCTGTCTCTGCCAGTGGGTGTAGCCTGTGGCCTGCGGAGGAGGGGATTATCCTGTGGCCCCCACCTGCACCCCAGAACAGGGATGTCAGCCCCCATGGGTGGGGCACAGGCTTGTCAGTACATGCACACATGTGTCAGGAGAGCCGGGCCAACACATGTATGTTCATGGAGCCAGTGAGAAGGTGCTGGGGAGCAGCTCTGGGTGGTAGCCCAGGGTTGTCCGAGGCCTGGCGTGGATGGGCAGTAGTTAGGACCCTTCAAGGGCCAGGCGCAGGCACAGATTCACTGAGAATGGTCTGTCCATGGGGTCTGGCCTCTATCTGTCTCTCCATGATTCCTCTATACCTTCAGGATGTCTCCTTGTGTGTGTGGGGGGGTACGTGTACCCACAGGTACATGTGTCTGTGACTCCCTGTGTTGTGTCTGTGGGAAAGTGAGTCTCTCCATGTGCCTGTACATTTCTCTCTTGTGTTGGTGTGCATCAGCATCTAGGTCAGGAGTGTCCAACCTTTTGGCTTTCCTGGGCCACACTGGAAGAAGAAGAGTTGTCTTGGACCACACATAAAATACATTAACATGATGATAGCTGATGAACTAAAAAAAAGGTCCGCGCATAATTTTTGTAATGTTTTAAGAAAGTTTACGAATTTGTGTTGTGCCGCATTCAAAGCTGTCCTGGGCTGCATGTGGCCCATGGGATGTGGGTTGGATAAGCTCGATCTAGGTCTTTCCTCATGTCTGTATGTGGATCTGTGTCCCTGTATCCAGACCTGTGTCCAGGTCATCTTGTGTGTTTATACCTTCATGCTGGTGCACACATTTTTGTTCCGGGCCAGCAATCATGCCCTGTGTGTATGTCTGTGTCTCTGAGTGGGTGGAGATGGAGGCCCCAGGTTCTGTGTCATGATCCTATGGCCACTTCTTATGGTCTACAGCAAGCTTGTCCAACTTGGACCCACGGGCCGCATGCGGCCCAGGACAGCTTTGAATGCGGCCCAACACAAATTTGTAAACTTTATTATAACATTATGAAAATTATGCACAGGCCCTTTTTAAGCTCATCATTAGTGTTAGTGTGTTTTGTGTGTGGCCCAAGACAATTCTTTTTCTTTCAATGTGGCCCAGGGAAGACAAAAGGTTGGATGCCCCAAGTCTAGAGAATGGAAACAGAAACCCACCTGATTGTGGCTCTGGTCCTGGCCCTCCAGAATCTACCTTGAGAGTAAAGTACCCGGTGAACCCTGGGAATTGGTCCCACTGCTTCTACCTGGATTTAGACCTAGGGCCTGTCCCTGGTTCTGTGACTACTGTCCCTGTTTCTGCCCAGACCCTGTCACCACCATTTTCTCACTGCTTCCTTTTTCACCTTCTTTTGTCCCACCCCTGTCTCCTGTTCTTGGCCATTTTTCCCCTCCTTCCCCTCCTCTCCCTTTCCTTCTTGTCCTGGCTGCTAGGCCCACTTGTATGTCTTCCTGGAGCTAAAGGCTCCAGGGACCTAGCAATAGATCTGCTGCCCAGCAAGACCTGGAATTTGGCTTCTGACCTGAGGGTGTGAACAGGTCAGCTTCTCCCCACTTACTCTATTTCATTCTAAGGAAGGAGGTAATGTCAACCTTGGCTAGTGAGTGGTGGTGGTCACCTAGCACCAATGTGGAGTAGACTAAAATATTTGGAGACTTCTTGGTCTAGGCAGGAAATATACATTTCAGAAAAGGGGGTGCTGAGGCAGATAATAACCTGTGAGTGATGGTTAGCTATGTCATCTTCCACACTTACCACTCTGAATCTCAGTTTCCTCATATGTTAATAAAGACATAATATTATTTACCCATGGAGTTTTTGTGATGATTAAATAAGATTATTTTTGAAGTTCCTAGCACAATCCCTGGTGTGTGTGTGTGTGTGTGTGTGTGTGTGTGTGTGTGTATTTATATTAGATGTTCAAATGCCCTCCTTCTCTTCTCCAAGCCCAGTGGTGCTGGGTGGGAAATGAGGATGTGTTGGCTTTCCCACTTGGGTATAGAAGTTGTGTTCTGGGACTAGAACAGAGGCCCTGACACAATCCACCTTTCTCTGGGACTCACATTAGCAATCAGAGCCCTGCTCCCCTAACTTAATAATCAATGGAATATCATGGTGAAAGGGCAGTTGTCAGGACCTACTGGTGTGTTTGCTACTTGCTCCTATCTGATGTATGCAGGGCTAATTGCTACTTTTAGATTCATAGGTAATTTTATACGGATAGCCGGGGCACAGAGAGTCATAAAAGTTGTAAACTGGAGGCTGCTTTATTGCTAACAATCAACATTTTTTGAAGGCTCTAACTAGTGCAATAAGATAGGAAAAAGAAATAAGGGATATGAGAAGGTAAGAGGCAAAATCTTTAAGAATTACCAATGATACGGTTGTTTACTTAGGAAATCTAAGAGAATCAACTGAAAACCTATTAGAATTAATGAGAGAAATTAGTGTATAGCAGAATATGTGTTACGTTCAGAAAAATCAAAACCATTTCTATACAACTAAAACAACCAATTGGAAAATACAAAAAGACAAAAGATCCAATTCACAATAGCAACAACATTACAAATTCCCAGGAATAAACTTAGTAAGAAATACATAAAATATACATGAGGAAAACAGTAGAACCTTACTGACAGATATAAAATAAGACCTGAATAAATATAAAGGCATATCATGTTCCTGAATCGGAAAACTCACTATAATATTGTAAAGATGTCATTTCTGCCCTAAATAACCTATACATTGAATGTAATTAACATGAAAAAAATCTAATTTGCCTCTTACTCCCTGAACTTGACAAGTTGATTGAAGTTTGGGAAGAGTAAATACAAGAGAACAGCTTAGAACTTTTTGAAAAAAAGAGACTAACAGGGGAACTTGCTTTGCTAGATTTCAAGATGTTCAATAAAGTTTCTGCAATTAAAACTGTGATTTGGGTGCAAATGAACAAATAAATTAGTGGAAGATAACAGAGTCCAGACTAAAATTGAGTATTTGTGAGAACTGGGTATATGATTATAAAGTGTTTTAAAATAGCAGGAAAGTAAAAAATTGAATAAATGGACTTGGGACAATGAGCTTTTCATTTGAAAGAAATAAAGTTAAGTCTTATTTCACACTATTCATTAAAAATAATCCCAATAGAATTCAAATATATGGTGATGGAAAAAGAGATGACTCTGAGTGGTGAGAACACAATGCAACATGCAGATGATAAAGAACTGTACACCTGGAACCTATGTAATTTTACTAACCAATGTCACCCCAACAAATTTAATAAAAATTTAAAAAAAGAAATAAAAAATCCTGATAGATTAAAGATCTAATATAAAATGAAAAGCATACAAAAAATAGAAAGAATATAGAAAACGTGTTTATAATTATGAAGTGGAAAAGGCAATTTTAAAGCATGATAACAAATCCAGAAGCCACAAAGGAATATGTAACTTGACTAAGTAAAAATTAAATATTTCATTAGAGCAAAATATACTATAAAAAAGTTAAAAGACCAAAAACAGCCTGAAAGAAAATGTTACAACAGGCTGACCGTACATATTAAATGGGACAGTACGGCTATTTTCCTATTTCTCGACTGCCTGTCGTTTTAATATAAATGTCAGTTTTGTCCCATTTAAATTTTTTTCTAGAAAACTGAATGTGGATTGTTTATTTATCATAAGTCTCCATGCAAATCCACATGTGCAATAAAACTACTAGTGTGACGAAAGAGGAAGTTCCATTTGCTTTACCCAGTCAGGGCCAGGCTGCTTGATCAGGCGAGGATCAGACTCCACCTCCCCGTCTGTCTGCAATGGCGGGAGATTCAGGAGGCAGCAGGTAAGCCCCATGTAGAGTGTGGGAGCGGGGAGGTCTCCATGCACACTCATTACTGAGCCAGCTCACCTGGCTGTTTGCTTCTGTCAGGTTAGGCGTGGGGGAGGCAGTGACTGTGTTTTCCTATTATTTCATTTCTATAATACCATCATTCCGACCACAGAGATGTCTTTCTGCCCTACATTCAGTTTGATTCAGACTTTTCAGACTCATATTTTGGTTCAACAGGCCATTAGCTATTTTTTATATTGTAGTGCAACTCTCTGGTGGGACATTAGCCTATACTGGCTTGTGATAGCAGTTGGGGTGTTCTTTTTTTTTTTTCTTTTTGGTGCATGTTTATGAGTTTTTGCAGTCTGGCCACTGCAGTCCTGCATTACAATGTTCAGTGTGGTATGCCATGCAGATATTTTACTGCTCATGTGGTATTTTATAAGTATTTTATTGATATATGTATTATTTATGAGTGTTTTATTTTTGTGTGTGTGTGTTTCATATGAAATAAATTGTGCTCCTTTCCACGTTCTTTTGTAGTGAGTTTAGGTTGTTTTTTAGTGTCTCATAGCCTAAATATCTAGATTAAATGTTGAGACAATGAGGGCTATGTGAGTTGTAAAACAAAATTGTGTCATATGGAGTGTGAGAAGTTTTATGATAAGGTGTTGAGAGACCAAAATCTGCTGCAGAAGATTACTTCATTGGAGAAATATCCGTAGTACAATTGTGGTGAAATACAGTTCCCCTCTACGTCTACCTAAATTTTTGTATGAGTTCTGTCACTGAAGAATGATTGTTAGGTCAATATGTTCATGTAGTGAAACTTTTATTATCGTCTCTTTCATGGATATGGAATATTACATAACCCTGGTTCTGTTTTTGTTATCTCAATATCCCGTTTTTATCTCAAGGAAATATGGTCAGCTTATGTTACAATATATAAAACAAAGGGTTGATATCCATAATATATAAAGAGCTCTTCTTAAAGTAAGAAGAAAGAATCTCACAGAATAATGGGCAAAGGACATGAAGAAGCAATTCACAGACAAAATGCAGATGGCAAATAAACAAATGAAAAAATTTTCACTACATTAAAAATCAAGAAATTGTGAATTAATTTCGCAGCCAAGGGTCCCAGGAAAGGATGACGGGAGACACTGTGGTTTTTCACCTTCTCCCAGTGAGACTTTGCTTCTAATGAATGAGATGAACGTCTTTCTCTTCTGAGACCAGATCCACCTCTGTCCACCTCTGCCCCGGGAATGGTTGTGGACTCAGGCACCATCTTTCCTTTGGGAAGCACTAGTTCCTTAGTACAATTAGTCGGGGAATTGAGGTAGGACCCTCAGAATTCCAGAGAACCATGGACTGAAAGGTGGTTTGTGAGGTCCTTCTCCTCATTCTCTGCCCCCAGACAGAACCATCTTCTCCTCTCATTACACCAGCTCCTTAGAATTCTCTCCTAGGTCCAGAAAGTCTGTCCTGGTGTCTGGCTTCAACTCTAGCTGCTATAGTGTTGACTCTGCTCCTCTTGGAAAGGACTTCTATCTTGGGATTTGGTCTCAGACACTCTAGCACCCTAATTTCAGGGCCTGCAGCTGTAACTGAGCTGGGCTGTGGCCTGGATGGACTGTAGCTGGAGCTAGTTAAATAGACTGGGACCAGGAGAATGTCTGTCTTTCTGGACACTGGAGATCAGAACTGGTTCATTGTTTGCTGCAGAGCTCTGCCCAGGGCTGGGCTGGGCTGCTTTGAGCCAGTAGCAGCCCTTGACTAGGAGTGGAAATCCCTGGGGCCAATGCCTGCCATGCTCCAGTCTGAGGCAAGATTCTGGTGACTCCAAGAAGACAGAACATGTGTCCACTCTTGGAAGCCCCAGTGTGCTGGTGGAGGGCCCCCCTTCCTGTACCTCACATTAGGAGTGGCCATCCTTTGATTCTGCTCAATGTGAGCCAGACTTGTCTTCCCAAAGTGATTTCCAAAGATTGGGCCTGCACTTTCCAGGTCTTCCCTGTCTTACTTCATTGACAGGGAAGACAAGAATAGCTGCTACTAGTCTCTGAGGCCTGAGGACCTCATGTCAAAGTAGGGTTGGAGAGGTCTGGGATTAATCAGGATGGGCTTCTTTGGGGAGAACAGGCAGCTCCCTGGCTGTGGATGATGGAGGAGTGCTGGCCAGAGCTGTGGAGGGTGTGTGGCCAGGGTGCTGGGTTGGGAGGTCTGAGCCTGTTCTGGTTGGCTGGCCTCTGGGAAACCCAGGGAGTTTCCAAGCTGGGAGCTTGGTGGGGGGAGTCCAATGGGGAGGAACACAGCTAGTGTCCTGCTAGGAGGGGAGGATAGGCTTCTCTTGTCTTGTCTTAATCCCTCCTGCTACGGGGAGGCATAGTTGTGGAGGTAGGAAGTTGCAGTACTGGTGTGTGTGTTCACTGTGCGTGAGTATATATTCACTGTGCGTAACTGTGCGTGTATGTGTGAGTACTTACATTGCTGTTCTCATGTTCACACGTGCCAGCATGGGTGTGCATGTACATCTGTGGAGCTGTAATGGGATGGCTGTGTCTATGCCACATCAGGATCTATGTCTCAGTGTGTGTGAGCATCTGTGTGCTTGTGAGAATACTCAGATCTGATACTGTGTGCATGGGTGTGTTTATGTGGTGTCTGAGCAACTGTGTGCCTGCAAGTCTGTGGCTGTGTGTGTGTGTGGTACCTAAAGGGCCGTGAGTACCTGTAAGTACCTCTGCACATATGAGTGTGTGTGTGTGTGTGTAGCTGTGTGTGTGCAGGTACCCACGTCCGCTTGTATCCGTGAGTTGCTCTACGTGTACCCAAGAGTCTATAGCTTTGTATGTACATGTTAGTTGGTCTCCCACCCCCAAGAGCAACTCTCCTGAATCCCTGCCACAGTCTTTCCAATCAGCCTGCTTTATCCCTTACCTCCGTACCTTGTGACCCCTCCTCTTTCCCCTCCTCTCCCTGAGCTTGAGGGTTCATACTTTTGGAGACCCTCAGACTCCCTGTCCCTAGTAAAACCTCATGGCTCTGCCTACCATGATGAGTGGGGCCCAGACTGGGGTGCGGTGTGCAGGGGGCACTCTCTTCAGGCTGCCCCCTGCCCCGAACCACACCCATCCCAGTCCTGCCCCTCCCCCACATCCCCTGGCTGCACTACCCTCCCTCCTGCACAGCTCACCTGTCCCTCTTCAGAAAGGAGCCTCTCACATGAGACTTTGGGGAGACAGGGAAGTTATATTCTGAGCCCCTATGGAGCCTGCTCTGGGGTTGAGGACCCTAGTCTTAGAGCTGCCCTTGCCCTAAGGCCCAGATCAGTGTGAACCCAGAGATGAGATCAAGAGCCCTGTTCTCACCTCCATTCCTCTAACAAATGCCCCTTTTCTATCCTGCAAGGTTTCTCCTTGAAAAACTTAGCTTAAGAGCTCTTCCCTGGGCTCTCTAGCTGCTGCAGTTGCCTCTAGGGCTGGTGCTGGCCAACAGGAGGAGAGTGAGGTAAACAGACACTCCCAGGGCCCTAGAGGACAGGGGTGAGGGAACACAACAGGAGTTGGCTCTATCATCTGGGCCTATGCTGAGCCTAAGATGACATTGGCCTGTACAGGCCAAAATGCTGTCTCAACATCACACAGCACTTCACACCTAGCCCTCTGGAAAACAGCTTTGAGGGCAGCATGCCCAACCTTTCTTTCAGGATCAAGAAGCCCCGTATAGTTCTCATTCATTCATTCATTCATTCATACGATAGTTCCTGTACTAGGAACTGAGGACACAGCTGCATCAGGCAGACTATTCTCAAGTTATTTCTGGCCTTCTTGACCTCCTCCAGCAATGGGGAGCTCACTACCATTGCTGATCTTGAGTTCTAGCACTGTACAAATTCAGTTGATAGGAGATACCCAAAGCCTCTTGCTATCTTCCTGAGAGCCATGGCTGAAGGGGTGTGGGTGCCCAGGCAGGGAGGGTGTAGACCCTCGTTCTAGTAGTGCCACATCCACCTGCCACAGCCCAGAGCGCATGTGCAGGAAGGGCCACGCTGCTAGGCTGCCTGCACAAACCTGACCTGGGCTGACAGGCCCTTCCTTCAAAGGCTGTCCTGGTCTGGGTTGCTTTATTGCCAAGCTAATGACGGTGATTAGGCTGACAGGTGCCACCTGCCTCCTGTCCACCCTCCGCCTGCTGAGGAGGATAGTTTCCGAGCACCCAGGGGGAGGCCTGCTCCCCAAGCTCTGCCAAGGTACCTAGCATGGACGACTCCTCAACTCTCAGGCCAGCTTTCATCTACCTCCTCCCCAGTGAAGGAAGGGTCAGCTCTGTCTTTATTCCCTGGGACTGCTGCGTATCCTTAGGCCACATCTGACTCTGAGCAGGACTGAGGGGGCAAGTGGCGAGGTACAAAAGGGAAATGAAAACAGTTGACGGGGCATGGGCTCTCCAAGAAGCATACCCACCTCTTCCCCAGCCAAGGCTGAACTGTGGGTACCCAACCAGGGTCTAGAACGAAGTGGTAAGCAGAGTTGCCTCCTTATAGATGGGGCTGGGGCTGCTCCTTACGAACCCATTGCAATGTGGGTAAACTACTGAAGGAACCCCACCATTCTCTGGCTGGCCCACTTCCAGTGGGGGGGTGTGTGTGGTTGTTGCCTGGGGCCTTGTGGGGGTCCTAGTGTGGGTCTGGGTGGGAGCTGTGATTTATGACTGTGCTTCATAAATGAGGAATGCCAGCCTGGGGGGCTGGGGTGGGGGTGGAGCCATTCACCTGACACTCCTCACTTTGCTGGATGTCTGGCATGTCCTGTCAGGATCCCCTGTCCCCTGGGGACAGCCACGTTCTCCCCCATGCAGCAGCCCCCTCCCAGCTGTACCTCCCTGCTACCCTTGAACCCCAAGCTCTAGGTGTACTGAGTGAAAGCTCAGCCCAGAGGGAATCCAGAATTAAATTCTTTCTGATTTTTTCTTTTCACAACTCAGCTCTCTTTTATTGGGCATGAGAGTGATGGCACATCTCTTCCTTTTTCTTCCACTGGGAACTGGATGAGGCTCGTAGAAATTTCCATCTAGGTGGAATCAAGGCTTACATGCCACTGTCCACAATGAGAGAGACTTAGGATTGATACAAAGATAAACTTCCATCCAGGAAGGGATATTGAGCTCTCATAATGGGTGATGGGTGTGGTGTCACTCTTCTGTATCACCCCCATCCCAAACTCTGTAAAGACAGGGAGTTAGAGGAGGGGTGGGGAGGCAGAATGATCCAGAGTATTGTCTGGTCCTGGACTCCGGAGGCCATGCCAGTTCTGAAACTGCTCCTGTGAGTCTCACTTGTATCCTCCTAGCTGCAGGCTGACATTTTGGGTGAGGGTCCATCTTTCTGGGCACTTAGCGTGGGATGGCCTGTCTCCCCTGGTCTGGTGGGACTGGTTTTTCCAGCTGGAGGAAGGGTCAGTGAGGAATTGGCAAGGGCAGAGGGTTTTATGTAAATGCCCAGGGAGTGCTCTGGGAATGGAGAGGCCGGTTTTCCCAAAGACACGCAGGGACTGGCAGCTCCCAATTAGCTGGGCTGGGTGATGTCAGTGCTGCTTTCCTGGGTAGCTGTGCCCACTCCAATTGGTCTTGGCAGGGGTTCCTGGACATTACCTTCTACCTTGGGTGGGCGGGGTACCAAGGGGGCTGCCATACAGGACAGAGGCTAGGTCCCTTTCCACCATACTACCCAACATGGGGCCTAAGCCATGTGGTGGACCAGCCCTGCGAAGCACTGTGAAAAACCATCCCAGAGTCTACTGAAGATTATTTTAATGTGTCTAGTATTCAAACCCTCTTTACAAACCCAACAGGCTAGGGACAGCTCAGTATGCTGGGCCAGTCCCAGAGGCTGTTGCCATGGCAACTGCTGGCGGGTCCTGCTTCCCAGGCCACGCCAACGCTGAGTTTTAATAAATACAGTGCAAAGGGGTCTGGTCACCCACCAAGCTGGGAATACCAAGACCTGGGGTGCCAGGGAGGGCATGTTACATTGTGAACTCATACACATGCACTGTTAAGCACACACACCCCTAGGATCATGTGCATTCACAAAAACCTCCCTATTAGACATTCTCGCATGACACACTACACACACACACACACACACACACACACACATACTCACACTCAGACACACAGGATTGAGCTCATACACACCTTCCTTACAGAAACACAGAAGGTTATATCCACATGTGCCTTTCTCTCAATGTTTGGTGTGGAGCCTGGATGCCCGTCCCCTCCTGACTCAGAGGAGTAGGAATAGGTTGGGTCTTCCTGGTCATGGCCAGATTATACCCCTGTCTAGGGTCTAGGAGTGGTCGTGTTTGTCTGGCTGACCATGCAGAGGGCTGTGGTGTTGGAGTAGGCCCAGGAGGGAAAGGTGTGCAGGTTGAAGATGGGGAAGCTCCAGCTGTTGATGGCCAGCATGATGACCAGCACGCCGATGATGTTGAGCAGGAATCCCGTCCGGGCCTGGTGCGTGGAGAGCCAGTGTGAGTGCCCAGGTACCAAGCTGTGCCAGCACCCTTCCCTTCAGTGTTCATAGGCCCTCAGGAGCTCTTGCACTAGCAAAAAATTCTCCCTTGGGAACGTCCTCCCTTGGGTCTAACCTGCAGCACTAGGCAATGCCCTTTGCCTCTTGATTTTCTCTCAGTGCTAACAGGGGAAAGGGAAACTCCTCATGAGCTTCCAGGGTTCTGGGCCTTGTTCTCTCTGAGTTCATCTCCTTAGGTGTGGTTGCCTGGCACCTTGAAACCTTCCTTAAATTCCTCACCTCCCTCCCTTCACATGACCCACGTCTGGCAAGGCTGAAGATGCTTCAACAAGGGGTTATGACTCAACCTCCCTGCTATCCCCTACCTCAGACAAGGTCCACTCTCAACTCTGAGAATCTAAGTGGCTTTAAGCTCCTTTGTGCTCCACCAAGATGGAAAGGCAGGTCAGGAAGGATAAGGCATTCAGGACTCCTGCCACTCACCATATCAGATACTTTGAGGCCTCCTAAAGAGAAGATGATGGCATTGGGCGGGGTGGCCACAGGCAGCATGAAGGCCAGGGAGGCAGCCAGAGTGCAGGGGAGCATGACATAAAGCGGGTGGAGGCAGATGGCCTGGGCCTGGAGGGGGAGACAGCAGGCAGAGTTGACAGCAGTCCCCGTCCCAGAAGGAAAGGTGTGGTCCCAGTTCTCTTGCTTCCCCTTTCTGAGGGATAGTCCCCCCACACTAGAAACACACACTCTGGCCATGAACCCAACACTTCTGCCAGAAGGCACTGGATGACCTGGGACAGGCCCCTTGACCTCTCTGTGGGGGATGAATGTGTGGGGTGTGGTGAGGGGAGGGGCCCATAAAACGGATCTCAAAGGGGCTCAGAGTGTCATCAAAGACTACAGGAATGCGCCTGGGGAGGAAGGGGCTGGGGACGCTCAGGGGAGCAATTTTACCCCTTCACTTCAGGAATGACCAGAACAGGGGCTGGGCCCGGGAGGTGGGCGAGGCCACCAGTGAGCCCCATTAGGATACTGAAGGGGTGACATCACCAGGGTTGGGGTGAGTCAGGGTCCAGAGGGCCTTGGGGCCCAAGGTAGCTGGAAAGCCTGTGAAAGGATGAAAGTTCAGAGGACTTCTCCTAGAAATGAGGGGCAGACAGGTCACTCTGACCCACAGGGGGGGCCCTTGGGTGGAGGTGGGCAGGAGGGCTGTCTGGAGGATGTGTCTGCAGAGCCAGCTCACCATGGAAGCTAGGATGGGCAGGAAAAGCGTGGTGGTCGCCACGTTGCTGGTGCACTCAGTGAAGGTGGCAACAAGGAGGCAGAGAACAAGGGCGATGGCAGGAGCTGGCATGGACTGCAGTGGGGTCAGCTTGTTTCCCAGCCACTGTGACAGGCCCGAATCCTGGGGGCAGAGGAGGGTGGTGTGTGAGAGGCTGGGTTACCTGGGGTCGCAGTGTCGTCTTCTGAGGCTATGGGACTCTCCTTGTCCACACCTCTCTAGAGTCTTCAGAGTCCAGGACAACTTGGGAGGGAAGGTAAGATCCAGCTGGAATGAAGGGGCCTCTTCCCTGGCTCTTGAAGAACAGTTGGGTATGGGAAGAAGGGTCAGACAGGAAGGTGGGAGAGGGGACCGAAGGACCTTCTTGGGAAACGTGGGACTTGGAGGGAGTAAAGACTTTGACCCCATTTACTCCTATTCTCCTGACTTCTCTCAGGAGGTCCTTGGCCCTCTCTCCCTGCCTGCTCCAGCCCAGCAGGTCACACAGCAGTCCCAGAGGAGGGAGAGTGGAGAAGGGCTCTGACAGAGCTGGGAAGAGGCTGACAGGGGAGTGGGGACAGTTCACAGGGTCAGAAGAGCTCCAGGATCTCTTGCCCCATCCACTTCTGTAATGCTAGACTGTGAGCCTCAGGAGCTAGGATTGTATTTTACGATGCTGCCCACCCAGCACCCAGCACAGCGCTTGGCATAGTTGGTGACTGCTTGATAGATGAATTAACCTCCAGGCCCAGGAGTCCCCAGTATCAGTCCCTGACCCGGGGCAGCTGTCTCCAGCCTGTGCAGTGAATGAACTTAGCTGGGACATTGAGGCCCTGGGGTGCAGGTTCAAGGAGTTTCCTCTTGGATGGAGGTTTAAGGAATGGTGTCCTGGTCCCCAGAGCCTGCTGGGTGTGATCATGGCACCACCTGGTGGCTGCAGCATGCTGACTGTGTCAACCCAATGCCAGCTACTCTCAGGTGCTAAAGACAGGGAAGGGAAGACAGGGCGGAGGGTGGTAGTCCCTGAGAACAGTTCCTGCCCACCAGAGAAGCCTGCCTTTCCTTTGGCTTTGAGAACGCAACTGGGCTAACAGATGTCACCCCAATAAGTCTAATAATAAAAATGAATTAAAAAAAAAAAAAAAAAAAAAAAGAGAACGCAACTGGGGAAAGACCCCTGCAGCTTGCATTCCTTTCCCTTCCCTCAGATGACACTCTAACCTCTCCAGCTGCGACAAAGCCTCTGTCACCAGGGGTCCCCTACGTGGGGATTAGGTCTCCCTCTTTCCTGCCACAGGGTTTGTCTCAAACAGTCTGGGAAAGGGGCAGTGTCTCTCACCTCACTGCCCTTGGCCAGGGCAAAGCCACCACCCAGCAGGAACACGATATTCCAGGGCATTTTCTCATTCACTGTCTTCCAGTTGAGGAGAGCAGGAGGCGCTTTCACTCTCCCTGGTTTTTCTACTCCCCAGGCAGAGGAAGACATGTCACCAAGAGCCAGTAGGAATAGGACTTCTCTTCCTTCCACTTGGGGTACCTTGTATGGGTTCCTATCCGACTTAATGCATGCGGGAGGGGGACCCTCTGTTCTGGAACATCCCAACTTTGTTCCTGAGTTTCGGGGTTCTTGGCAAGTCACCCTAACTTCTCAGGGCTTTGTCTACTCCTGTCAAGTGTGGTCAAAGGGACATTTCATGCCAGGAGGGAGGGGTTGCCTGGAGGCCCTTCCCTGCTCTAGTCCGTGTGCTTACCTGGATCCTGCGTCAGCCCTGGGATTTCGGAGGGCACGATGAACATAATTATGCTGATGAAGATAGCCACTGTCCCATCAGACACCATGCTACGGGTGGGGCAGGGAGGGCAGGCTTAGTGTCTCACAAGGACGCAGGGTGCAGGAGGTGGAGAGGAACCCCTCCCAGAGAGGTGCCATTTCTTCTAGCAAGTGTCCCTTCCCCATCCCCCAGTGCGCTGGGGGCCCTACTTCCTTCCCTCTTCCTTTAGCCAGGTGAGTCCCCAGGTAGTCCCCTCCCCCCAGAACGCTCACCTTTCCCCGTCGACTTTGGGAAAAGCCACGTCGGCCCAGCCAAGAAAAAAGCCCGGCTCCCTGGTGAACCAGAGCACCACCAGGAGGACAAAGAGGATGGTGACAGCTTTTTCTGCAAAGGTCATGGGACCCAGCAGCTTGTTCTCTGTTTGGATGACTTGGAAGGCTGCCTGCCTTTCCTCCTGTGCTTGTCCCCCAATGCCAAAGTTCTTCCGGAAGCTGCAGGGAGAGGGGCAGGTGTCACTCATGAGGGCCTCGCAGGCAGGGAAGCAAGGGGCTCTGAATGCCTGTGATGTAAAGGCTGAGGCCTGCAGAGGCCATCTCAGAGCTGCTACACTAAGGTCCTGGGTCCACCCAAGTTTCTGAAGGAAGAGCAGAAGACTCAGCGGATGGGGTCATGAGGCAGAGGCAAGGTTGGGGTGCAGGGGGGCCAAGATTCCCCATGCTTGGTCCTGTTCCATCTGCCCCACTGATCCCTTGGCCCAGAGTGAGGAAGACCTAGAGTCCTGGACCCCATGCTTCGTTTTGGCTCCAACAACAGCCTTTCAGAAAATCCTCCCTTCCCTCTCTCCTAGCTCCTGGGCATCCTCTGCCAGCCTGAGAGCCCCACTTGCCCACGTCATCTTCAGAGGCACAGAAGACTTCAGCCCTCTCAACTCAATGTCGCTTATTAAATTCATGTCGCCTTTTACTTTTCACTCGGGCAAATCTCAACTCCCCTGCTGGACAGTGAGCTCCTCAAGGGCAAAGGGAATGCTTCATACAGCTTTGAATTCCCTGTGAGGCCTGGCTGATCTCTTTGACTACAGCCTTGCCTTGTACCAGCCCCCAACCTCAACCTCAATTCTTCCTCCTCACAACTGCTCAAGAGATTTTTCCAAAGTACAGCAGCAATGCTTAAAAACGTTTTCTTTTTTTTTTTGGTATGTGGCTAGCTCCCTGGCTGGGAATCGAACCCAGGCCGCAGCGTTGACAGCGCCAGTGCCGAAGCCTTAAGCCACTACACCACCAGGGAACTCCTAAAAACATTTTCGATGGCTCCGCACTGCGTGGGCAGGAAGGGCAAATAACTCATACTACATACCTCTGGCATCACCACTCAGCCTATCCTCATAGCTCACATAACTAATAAAGCTCAGACTCTATTCCTACTGAGCCCTAGCAAGGTCTTAAGTGATTCTAATCTCAGAATTCTAGCAACTACCAGTAATTGAGGCTTGTTAGTAGGAATAAAACCTAATTACGACTTGGCTTTAAGGACAAGATCAAAACTTTATATGGCACCAAAAATCCTCCAAAATCCTTCCCCTGCCTACTTGTTTAGCTTCATCTTCTGATATTCCTTTTTGTTCTTCATGTTTCAGCCACACAGAACTAGAGTTCCCCCAAACACATTGTGTCCTTTCTTGCTTCTGTACTTTGGTACAAGGCGTTCCCAATGCCTGAAATGCCTTTACCCCATTCTCTACCTGGCTGACCTTCAGTTCTACAAGATTCAGCTCTGACACCGTCTTCTCCAGGGGCCTCTGGAATCCCTACTTTCCTAAGCTGTGCTCCCACAGCACCTGGGCTTTCCTGGGTCATGGTCCCACCATGCCATCACCCACCAGACTCCAAGGATGGGGACTGTGCCTACTGTCTTCTAGTGTTCTCAGTGACTAGCACCGTGCCAGACATCCAGTAGGAGCAAAACAAATGCTTTTGTAACTGAAGATGCTCAGTGTCTTCTCCTTAAGCACTTACCAAAAAGGACTTTGGAGCACTGTGCAATGGGACCTGGCCTGGGCATCAGATCTGGTTTTCACTCCCAGCACTGACAAATCTAGTTGTGTAGCCATTCCTCAAGCCTCTGCTTGCCTAGCTGATAAATGAGATACTACTACTCTCTGCCCAGTAATTTCCTCAAAGAGGGGGCCCTAGTGCACCAAGGGGTCTTGGGAGGAAGAGGCCTTTTCACTGGGATGGTAATTTTATCTTTTTCCACAATAGCTGCTTGGGCACCCAACCAAAAGCTCCCAGGGGATAAAGGCAGGGACCCAGGCTTCTCTCACCTATTCTGCACTTACTTGAACCCCAGGAAGAGGACCTGAAGCCAAACCCAGGCAAGCAGCAGCAAGATGACCATTGCAGGGAAGGCGAAGCTGAACCAGGAGGCAAAATTCACCACGTTGGCGTTTCGGGGGAAGAGCCTGAAAGGGGGTGCAGGTTGCAGTGTGATGTTGCCTGGCGACCACCAGGCCTCATTTCTCCCTCAGCAAGAGTGCAGACCCATCACCCCTCAGCCACTCACGAATTGATCTGGCCTTGCAGGACCAGGTTGGGTGTGGTGCCAGTAAGGGTGGCGATGCCCCCGATGCTGGCTGAGTAGCACACACACAGACTCATGCCCTGGGAGAAGCGGCGATGCTCCTGGTTCTTCTGTTCCAGGAGAGAGTGGACCTGTCCATTATCTGAGAACAAGGGAGAGCTCAGGTGGGTGTGGGCCCAGGGTTGGCTCTGGGGAACATGGCTGGAGTTCCATAGCCTCTGGGATGTAGGTGGAGCACCTTGTCAATGAGAAGCCCAGACCTAGAGTGCCGGGGGCAGGCACTGCCTCCAAGCTTGCAAGGGCCCAGCACTCCTGGAAGTCTCAGGTTGGGTTGAATTTCAGATACCACCTGGCCCAACCTCTCTCTTGAAAGAGGGAAACGGAAGCACAGAGAAGGGCAGAGAATTATTCAAACCACACAAGAAGAATGGAGCTTGGCCCACCCAGATTCCAGAGTGACCCTATCATCTTGGTTTGCCTGGAATGCAGGAGGTTCTGTTTGAAAACCAGGAAAGTCCCAGGAAAACTAGGACATGTTGGTCACAGCACTTCTTGCCTCCCTCCTCTCCTCCCCAGGAGGCAACATCTTCTTAGACCCTCCCCAAGAGCCAAGGAGTTGGGGCAGGGCCCAGCCTCATCTTTCTCACCAAGTTTGGTCACTTTCTCCTGGGCACTTGGTTCCTGGAGTTCAAAGGCGGGGTTGGTGCTGCCCTCCTCAATGTCCTTGCCCTTGGGTGCCTTCTGCAGCTGCTGAAAGACAGCATGTGCAATGGGTGCCATCATGGCCGTGGTGGCCGTGTTGCTGATCCACATGGATAGGAAGGCTGTGACCAACATGAAGCCCAGCATCAGCCTAAGGATGGACAGATTGACACATTGGCATTCTCGCATCCCTTTTCAGGGACTGGATTCCCAGAATACTGCCAGCCATGGTTCTCTGGTCTTGGTTTGTGGGAACTCACAGAGCAGGCCGCACCCCGATGATGAGGAGCACACGGAGGGCGATGCGTTTGTGCAGATTCCAATGTTCGACTGCAGTGGCCACCAGCAGCCCCCCGATGAACAGGATGTTGGTGTCCTTAAAGTACTCAATGCAGACCTGGTGGGTAGGGACAACTGAGAGGCAGGAAGACCCCAGGGTCCCCTATTGTGCCCCTGGGTTTATTCAGTGCAGTCAAAAAGAAGTTGGTCCCTGAGCTTTTGGAACCAAATGGAAATGGTCTTTGGATTACCTGCTATTTCATATTAACCAGATTCTTCTCTTCCTGCCAAACTCATTTTTTCTCCCCTCAAGAATGATTGGGAAAAAATCTAGCCTGCTTCCACTCATGTTCATAGCCATAGGCTAGGAGATAGATAATTTAGTGTTGTTTCTAGAACTAGAGCGGCAGTTCTCAGAGTGTGGTTCCTGGGCTGGCATCATCACCAACCTGGAACTGCTTAGGCCCTGCCTCATGTCAACTGAGTCAGAAACTCTGGGGTGGGCCCAACAATCTTGGGTTCTAACCAGCCCTCCAGTTTAAGGACACTCAAGTTTAGGAGCTACTGAACTAGAAGAATACAGGTTCTTTACTTAACTTTCAAAGCCCCTTTTTCTGTGACCAGGCCTTTCCACCTCCCTGGCCTAAGCCTAATCATTCCCATGTTTAATTAACTCTTGACACCAGACATACACTCAGTACTTCTAGAATGTCCTTCCCCCTTGTCATCTAGCTGACTCTTCCTTTAGTGATCCCTGGCCTGCTAAGCAGAGGCAGGGACCCTCTTATCTGTGCCTTGCTTATGCTCCCTGGGTCACGAGTGTCCTGGGGCTGACCCCCCGCCCCTCGCTGGGAGCCCTTCCTCATGAGAACCGGGGACACTTACCTCAGAGGCCTTCATTATGCCCATCATGGGGAAAAGGATGATGGGCAAGAGTGCGGTGACGGCCAAGGGCAGAGCCTCAGTGCACCAGAAGAGTGCCATGAGGATGATGGCGTAGGCACAGTAGGCTTCCTGGAGGTGGGAAGGAAGTGGCAGAGCTGTTGGGGCGGGTAGGTCAACACCCTAGAGTCGTGTCACCTCCTGCTCCCAGAGAAAATAGGCCATGTGCGGGGAGAGCCTGGGAAATCCACAGTAGTTGATACTGAAGCCTGAAGTCCCAATTCAAAATGGAAATAAAAAAACAAAGCAAGGCACTCACCATCTTGTTTCTGACCTTGGGAAGCCCAGACATGAAATCCAGCTCCACTGGAGAATCTGGAGTTGGGTGTCGGGTCCCACTCAGTCCAAGGGGACTGCAGGGGTCCAGATGAGGACCCCTAGATGAGATGGGGGTTGCTAGACTGGGCCTGGGCAATGTAATCCCCTGCCTCACACCCTTGCTTCCCCTGGCTTTATCAGAACCTGTAAGCATGTAATTATTTGTATGATGACTTAATTAGCGTTTCTTCTCTCTCCTAGGAGGTAAATTCCTTGAGGACAAAGTCAATTTTGTGGCATCTGGATTCTTGGAGCTCAGGACCAAGCGGGCTTCAGAGTAAATTTTTTTCTAAATAAATGAATCACTGGGAAATTTTGGGAATGGAGGAGGGTCTTCTTCCTGACAATCCTGGCATTGCCCAACTCCAGGAGGCATCATTCACATTTTATATAATATGTGAAATGTAAACCATGCCTGCTTTGTGTAGGAAACTATGGGGTAAAGGCTGAGTTATAGTCATGTGAGCTGTTGAGTACCAGAGGGCCCCCCCCCCCCAATTTCCCTGAAGAGGCCCCCAAGTCTACTCCTCAGACCTGGAGTAGAACAAAAGTAAGATACCCCCGATGTCAGAGGCCCACCCTCATTGACAGAGTCTCTCTGCAGGGCTGGCAGGGAGGGTGGAGGAATCATTAGCCAAAAGGGTAAAGGGTGCTGGCACCCCAGCCTGCTCAGGGGCACTTGCTCATTCTTTGCTAAAGGAAGGGGCAGCATGCTGGGGCCATGGGGCTAGGCAGCCCCTCCTCTCTTACCTGTCTCAACCTCCCTGTCCTTGTTTCCTCCACCTGCTACAAGCTGGACTCACCACTTAGTGCCTCCTGCCCTTTGTACCTGGACGCTTGGGGTGGGTCCCTGGGGGTGGCCTGGGGGGAAGAGGAGCTGCTGTTGATGGAGCAATTCTTAGGAGGTGGGTGTTTTTCTGTTGTTACAGACAGAAATTCAAACGGCCATTAAGATGGGTGTGGTGGTCCCATTAGAGAGGAGCTTGAGAGGGTCAGAGGCTTGCTCGAGGCCACAGAGCTAGGGAGCGGCAGAGGCAGGATGGGGCTCAGGCAAGGTGCCCGGATCGCACAACTCCAGGAGCACTCTCTGGTGCAAACTGGCGCCCCGGGAGCGGTGCAGCACGGTCTGCAGGGCCGCACTGGAGAACCAAGTCTGTCTGATGTGAGGCTCACATTCTTTCCAACAAACCTCTACCACCTCTCCTCACCTACAGGAACTCGTGGTCCCCAGGGGTGGAGCCACCTTGACCCTCGACCAGAGACCCACCTCCATCTCCTCCCCTAGCAGGAGGCCGGCTGATTCTGCTGAAGCTGCTCTTTCCTTAACCACTTTCTCACCTGCAGGGCCAGTTACTCTCCTCCCCTGGGGCTAAGGGCAGGCCAGCCCCTCTGGACACCAGGAGGGGGGGCTGGGGTGGACCATCACTCTGCTGATTCAAGAAGAAATCTCTGCCAATCTGGACAGCAAAAGGACCTTGAGGACTTCTCTGTGCCAGGCATTGTGGGCTCCCTGCTGTGCTTCACATGTTTTTAAATCACATTTAGTTGCTCACTGAGGTCATGACTATTGTTCCCCTTTCACAGATAAGAAAAGCATGCACAAATACATTAAGTAGATGTCTTGAAGTCACACAAATAAGCGGAGAAGCCAGCTTCTACCTTCTACCCTGAGCTTGCTTGATCCCTTGCATTTGAGGGGTGTCCCTCAGCTTCGAGCTTGCTGTGACTAGTGGGGTGTAGATGGATGAGCTAGCTGGCGCTCTGAATTCAAATAGAACTATCTAACATGAGGCCTCCACTTCCTTCATTTCTGAGACCCCCTTTCCATGCTCCAAAGGGAGCTGTTAATAGTCAAACCTGCCTCTGTGAGCTCCAGTGTTCATCTATGGCTCCCCTACCCCATTACAACTTCCCTACATTCTTCTTCCTGTTTGTCTGTCTGTCTATCTGTCTTTGGATCAAAACCCAAAACTGGTTTCACAGTTCTAGCCAAGAGCCTTCCCTGGCCCTGGTGGCTCTGGCCCTGTGTCCCCAACCCACCTTCCTGGGGAGTCTGTCCCGCTGTAGCATAACTTGTTGACCTGTTCTTCTTGGTTCACGAGGTGTGGAATTCCAAAAATCCATAAAGTTGGACAGCAAAACTATTTCGCCTTTCTGCTAACATCTAACTAAGGTTATGAACATAAGCACAAAACCGTACAATTGTAAATGGTATTGTTGGTGATTTTGTCACACATACTTGATTGTATTTATCAGCTGTTAAACACCTGCCGTTATTACACCAACACTAGACTTTATTTAATGTATTAATAAAGAAGCACATTTCTGAGTTGTAAATTATTTTTTCATATTTTTATAACTATATTTCAAAATAATTAGTTTCCCTTGTAATCCTATGCATTTTATTTTCTGTGTTTCCAAACAATATTCTGAGAAGGGCCCAGACAGCCATGTCTTCACCAGACAGCCAAAGCTGTTGTGGCTCAGAAATGGGTTAGAGTCTCTGCCTTAAGGCAGAGAGAAAGAACAAGCAGCCCTGAGCATTTCTAGCTGCACACACAATCATCTCCTTTATTAGATTTCCTTATCACTAAATGGGACTAGGAGAAACACCCACCTTGTTGGATTATTATAAGGATGAGGGATGTGACTAAGTAGCTATAAATTGTAAACGACTGTAGATTGCAGTGGGCAGATGGCCGGGTTGGTGCTGGGACAGAAGTGTGCTCTTGTGCTGCTGGGAAACCAGAGTGGGTGCAAAAGGTACAAATGAAGATGGAGGTACCAGGGAATTCAGGGCAGATTCTGGACCCCGGATATCATGGCCTTGACCCATGACAGGAGCAGAGCAACCTGTGGCTGCTGGGCAGCAGCAAATATGCCCACAGTCTCAGAGGTGTCACAACTTCTTCCTCCTGATGATTGAAAGTTAACCCAGGGGTGGGGATGGGCTGGCACACAGGGGCCACTCCCACTACCCCTTTGCCCTTGGCAAGTAGGGATGCTGCTGGCAGTGAGTACTCCCGGGTCTGGGGAGTGAGATGAGGCACTGGGTGGCAGCCTGCCAGGCACCATGGCAAAGGAGAGACCAGAGAGTGGGGTCCCAAAGGAGAGGGAACCCTTTCCCTGAGCCTCTCTCCTTTTGGGCTGAGGAAGGCTTCCAGAAAGGAGACACTGAGTCGGTACTGTGGGATGAATAGGAGTTCAGGGGCGGGAAAGAGGTGTAGGGTGAGGGAGTAAGCACAGAGGGAACAGAATGAGGCATAAAAAAATCAAGATGCATTTTTTGAGTGGGTATAATGCTTAGAAAGAGCCTTGTCTTCCCTGAGAGGGATCTAGGACTTTATCTAGAAGACAGGGGTGCAAAGGGGAGGCCCTTAAAGGATTTTAAGCAGAAAGTGACATGATCAAGTTGGTGTTTCTATTAAAAGATTGCACTGGTGCTATTATATGTGATTTAAAAAGTATGTGTATACACACCGATACACACACACAGGTCACACAGTTAATTTCTCGAACTCATCCTAGAAAAGGTGCCACATACCTCACTGCTGAGTATCACTATGGTCACCTTTAAAGCACTCCCCTTGGGAAGCTGTGCACCAACGTAGTGCCCAGTCCACCCTTCAAAGCAGTTTGGAACGCTTTCTCTGGAATGGCCATCAGAGCTGTCGTCTGCCCCAAATCTGACAAGTTTGTACAAACTTTGTGCAGTGCTGCCAACGTAAGTGCACCGTTGCAAATTTGCAAATTTAATTGTCAGATTTTGGGCACAATGACAGCTCTGATGGCCATTCCAGAAAAAGAGTTCCAGAACTGCTTTGAAGGGTGGACTAGGCGCTGGCATCAGAGCACAGCGTCCCAAGGGGAGTGCTTCGAAGGTGACCGCAGTGATATTCGTCGATGAGGTAGGTAGCACTTTTTATAGGATGAGTTCATGAAATCGATTATCCGACCTCATAAACACACACACACACACACACACACACAGAATCCACAAATCAGAAACTTCCCTAAGCTTATCTGGGAGTGTGTGTGTATATGCTTAGGAAAATATCTGATTTATGGATTCTTACCCCTTTTTTTCTACCAGGGTCCCCTTGGCATCCTGACAAAGGTTTCCAATTTCTTCTTAGAATAATGTTTTTAAATGCATTAGGTAAAATACCTAAGATTACAAAGGGAACCAATTATACCAAAATACAGTTATTTTAATATGGAAAAAAGACGGGTAAGATAGTGATATATGTGACTCTTTCTTAACTAATAAGACCTTCACTGGTTACCAACGACTGTAATTTCAAAGTCATGATGAACATAAACAATATTTCCAGTACTAGTTCTAATGTGAGATGAAAATACTTGTGATTTTTACTGGTGGCAAAGTCAAGGTTATCATTAATATTATAGTGATTTGTTATCTATATTCTTAACTGCAGAAAATGCTAAATTTTCTTCAGAAGTTACTGACAATAAAAAGTAATTTTTTTCCATCCCAGTGCACAGACCTCCTGAGTTCCACCCCCCCCGCCCCCCCCGCCCCCCCCCCCC